>JAJHSJ010001843.1:0-41692 GCA_021015155.1 Magnolia officinalis
TTTTTTTATTTTATTTTTTTTCTAGGGTTTCATGCATCGCATATAGCGTCTAAATCTGAATTTTTTAGATTGCATTTATATATATATATATAAAGAGTTTAAATCTGAATTTTTCCACATTGCATCATTCTAAAGGTTAGGATCATCGGTGTCCATAGTCTTGTGTCAAAACAGTCTCTTAGAGTCATGTTTTAGGAAACCTAAGTTGAGTCTTATTGTGTATACCCAATCGGACTGGTAGAGGATTGGTCTACAACCCGATTTTCAATATGGAACAGTTGACTGAGATGATGAATACGATCAACCAACGTTTGGCCGTCATTGAGGCACAATCTAGGAACACGAATACCCGTATGGATCAGATAGAAGCATCCCTAAGAGAATCTTCCATTGGAGGGGATGAACAGTCTCACGTAGGGGAGTAGTTGGAACGGGTAGGAAATCGTGGTAGAGGTCGTGGAGCACATGGCCGAGGGGTAGACGTGGAGGGACGCGAAATCCGCAACCCGCTGTCGAGTATCAAGACCGGATGATGTCGATGAGAGGGTCTTAAAGAGTGTTAAAAGTAGATGCTCCTAGTTTTGATGGAAGGTCTTGACCCAAAAGCATTCCTTGATTGGTTAGCGGACATGGACCATTATTTCGAATGGTATGAGATGTCTGAGAACCGACAAGTGCAGTTTGCAAAGATGAAATGTGGGTCAAGCTAAATTATTTTGGACAAATACGGAGCGTAGGATCGAGAGATCAGGAGGTGTCCCAGTCGACATTGGGTAGAGATGAAGGAGTTATTAAAGGAAAATATTCTCCTCTCTCTTACCGTCAAAAGCTCCTAGATCAATGGCAAGCATTACGCCAAGGATCTATGTCGGTTGCAGATTACATCGCAAAATTTGAGAGTTATATATGCGGTGTGATATTCAGGAGGATCCTTAGTGACGCTGGCGCGTTTTCAAGGTGGGGTCTTCGCATGGATCTGCAGCGTGAGCTTATGACCATGGAGTGAGTGACTTGGATCAGGCTTACCAAGTTGTACAGGAGTTAGAGCTTTACCTAAAGTCTCCTGTCATGAGGCGCTTTGAGTCCCGAGACTCTACTATTAGATCTGGTTTTCAGGGAACCAAACCTAACATTGGAAGTCAGCCTAGGGCGCAGGCTAGTGCACCGCCTAAGCCTAAGGATGATAAGGGAAAGGGTGTCCTTGGTGCCAATCCTGCAGTGGTAGTCATGTGAGATGTTATGAGTGCGGAGGTACAGGTCATTTCGCATACCAGTGCACGGCAAAGACTCGCGGAAAGCCATTAGTCATAGACGAGTCAAATGAAATGCGGATGACATGGGTAATTATGAAATTGAGGAATATCATCCAGAGATAGGGTGTGTAGTGATTATGAAGAAGAAGACCAGAGACTGCACCACTAGCTGTAGTTAGATGTGCTTTAGCGCAGGCCAAAGAGAGTGATGATTGGCGCAGAAGCACAATTTTCTACACGTTTATCAAGAGCGGTGACAAAAACTGCAAAGTCATCGTGGATGTGGTAGTTGCACCAACGTGGTCTCAGCTAGCACAGTCACTCGTTTGGATTTGAAGCCCACTCCACCCTCAACCCTACAAGGTTTCTTGGGTTGACACGTCTTCTATGCCTGTGTCCAGCAGTAGTGTTTAGTCCCCATCCAAATGGTTCATATAAAGACATGTTGTGGTGTGATGTTTTACCTATGGATGTAGGTCACATCATTTTAGGGAGGCCGTGGTTATACGATAGAGATGTCATGATTTTTGGTCGCTCGAACGTGTGTGACATTCACGCATGAGGGCAAGAAATCAAGATTAATCGTTGCCACCCAAGAGCCACACAGACAAGGCTAGGGATGTGAAAACGAGTGAGTCAAGGAAGGATGTGAGGAAATCTATTCCGAAGTCTCTACATATCATAAATGCAAAAGAGTTTGAGAAAGAGACGGGATGATTCGACGGTGTACGCCCTAATGGCTAGGGAAGTTACACCCGAGGTTCATGTAGAGTTATCCCCTGAGGTGACTTCGGTTCTTAAGGAGTACAGTGATGTATTCCCCGAGGATTTACCGATGAGCTTCCACCTATGCGGGACATCCAACATGTCATTGATTCGTCCCGGGGTCTTCTTTACCGAACCTTCCTCATTACAGGATGAATCCTGCAGAGCATGCAGAGTTGCATAGACAGGTAAATGAGCTCCTCAAAAGGGTTCATCCGTAAGAGTATGAGTCTGTTGTGCCGTACCAGCACTATAACGCCTAAGAAAGATGGTGTGTGGCGGATGTGTGTGGACAGTAGGGCATTAATAAGATCACGATCAAGTATCGGTTTCGATACCGAGGCTTGATGATATGTTAGACATGATAGCTAGATCCACCATTTTTTCCAAGATAGATCTCAAGAGCGGGTATCACCAGATACGCATACGCCCTGGAGATGAGTGGAAGACAGCCTTCAAGACGAAGGATGGGTTGTACGAGTGGTTGGTCATGCCCTTTGGCTTGACTAATGCACCCAGTACTTTTATGCGTGTGAGACCCAGGTTTGAGACCCTTTATGGGGAAGTTCTTAGTGGTTTATTTTGATGACATACTCATATATAGTACTACTAAAGAGCTGCATCTCGACCACTTGAGACAGGTCTGTAGTGTCCTGAGGGCGGAGAGGTTATGTGCGAACCTAAGAAATGTTCGTTCTTGTCTGATAGAGTTGTCTTCTTAGGTTCATAGTGTCTGTCTGTAGGGATGCGAGCAGATCCAGAAAAAAAAGGCCATAGTGACTGGCCTGAACGCGAAACATACATGAAGTGAGAAGCTTTCATGGCTTAGCCACATTTATTGTCGGTTCATTCGAGGGTTTAGCACTATCTATGGCTCCCATTACTGATTGCATTAAAAAGGGAGAGTTCATATGGTCTAAGGCCGCAACTAAGGCATTCAAGATATTAAGGGAAAGATGATAGAGGCTCCGTCATGCGTCTTCTAGATTTTTCTAAAGTCTTCGAAGTAGCGTGTGATGCTTCAGGCATAGGTATAGGAGGAGTACTAAGCAAAGAGGGTCATCCAGTTGCCTATTTCAGTGAGAAACTGAATGAGGCAAAACAAAAGTATTCCACCTATGACAAAGAATTTTATGCGGTAGTGCAATCACTATGTCATTGGCGTCATTATCTTCTACCGCAAGAATTTGTCTTGTTTTCTGATCACGAGGCTTTGAGGGTATTTGAATTCCAAAAGAAGCTTAACCCAAGGCATGCCAAGTGGGGCAGCGTTTCTTCAGGAATATTCATTTGTTCCAAAAATAAAGCACGGGATCGAGAAAAACAACCAGCCGATGCCCTTAGTAGGAGAGTGACATTGCTCAACTCCTTGAGTGTAGAAGTTGTCGGGTTTGAGCAATGAAAGACAAGTATCCCATGTGTCCAGATTTTGGGGGAACATAGTGTCACTCTTAGGTGCCACAGCATAATTCGGGGGTGAGTTCGTGCTAAAAGATGGTTTCCTTTTCAAAGGAGACCGACTTTGTATTCCCCCATTTCCCTCCGAGATTTCCTTGTTTGGGAGCTTCATGCTGGAGGTATTGCTAGCCATTTTGGTCAAGATAAGACCATCGCCCTAGTGGAGGATCGATTTATTGGCCAAGTCTTAAGCGAGACGTAGCCAAAATTTTAGGGCAATATCGAAAATGTCAACTGGCAAAACGAAAGAAGCAGAATACTGGATTGTACACGCCATTGCCAGTGCCACACGCACCGTGGCAAAGACATCAGTATGGATTTCGTGCTTGGACTTCCCAAGACAATTAAAAAGCACGATTCCATTTTTGTGGTCGTGGACCATTTCTCCAAATGGCCCACTTCCTCCCTTGTTCTAAAACCAGATGCGTCCAACATAGCCAAGATTTTCTTTGAAGGGGTGGTCGCTTACATGGTTTACCTAAGACCATAGTATCTGACAGGGATGTCCGGTTTACTAGTTATTTTTGAAGACATTATGGCATATGATGGGTACGAGACTCCAGTTCTCGTCTGCCTACCATCCTCAAACTGAGGTTGTGAATCGAGACGTCTCGGAAATCTACTACGATGTTGGTGGGTGAACACATTAAAACTTGGGACTTAGTCCTGCCAGTTGCCGAGTTTGCATATAACAATTCAGTTAATAGGTCTACGGGTATGAGTCCATTCGAGATTGTTAGAGGGTTATAAACCTAGATTACCCATAGATTTGTTACCTATGTCAGTCACTCAGAGGACCTCAGAGTCAGCCGATGCATTTTCCCATCACATTCATGAGTTGCATGCAGAGATTAGGAGGCAGATAAATGCTAGTAATGCACAATACAAAATTTCAGCTGACTTACATCGTAGAATTCAAGAATTTAATGAGGGTGATTATGTAATGGTTAGGATGAGGCCAGAACGGTCCCACAAGGTACCGTTTAAGAAGTTACAAGCACGCAGTGCTGGACCATTTAAGATTCTGAAAAAGATTGGGTCCAATGCGTATGTGATAGATCTTCCACCTCGCATGGGGATTAGTTCAACATTCAATGTGGAGGATCTAATGCCTTGTTCAAGCCATCCCATAGACACTAATTTTATTCCAAACCATTGGCCAATTCTCTGAACTTTCTTCCAAACCTACACCTATGCCTACTATACCTGAGATAAGAGAAGAAATTGAAGGAATGGTGGAATTGTTTCCACTCGAGACGGTGGATTTCAGAGGTACTTAGTGAAGTGGAAGAACAGACCATTCCGACTGTACATGGTTGACGGAAGCAGAGGAGTTGCAGCGACTAGAACCAGATTGTTAGAAAAGCACAAAAGTTTTATCTCGCCGGAGTCGAGATCTTCTCAGTCGAGGGGAGTTGATGCGGACACCAAGCCATTCAAAGTATATCAACGTAGGAGGCGTGCATTACCCGTGTCATATGTGTTTAGATGACGGATACGGGTCGGGTCTCTAGAGGTTGAAGACCTTACACATGTGTTCATGACATGTGTAAGTTGCTTAGAGGAGACATTTGGACCATTGGATCGCGAGGATGGTGTGATCGGACCGTTGGATCGTCACGGCCCCCCTTCATTACACTACCTTCACGGCACTATCATCGGGGCCCATCGGGCATCTTAAATTTACATTTAGTTTATGAACATTTGAGTTAATTAGTTTTTAAGACAGTTCGTGCACAATTTTGTGCGAATTTCTTTTTTTGAAAACTTTTTTAAGTAGGGGTATTTTGGTAATTTCATGTAATTACGATTTTATAAGGGTTGCCCTAAACCCATAGCATGTTTATGTGATGTTTTATGAAAAAAGAAAAAGAGCTTTTTGCTTCTGACGATCTCGTCTTCGACTTCCAGTGATTGGAAGAGGGCGTGAGGCCCGGTAAAGATTTCCCATCCCCACTTCTTCTCCTTCTCTCTTTTCTCAAGGTATTCTTTTCTTTAACCTCATTCTCTTCTTTTCTCCTAATCTCAAAGATTTTCATTCCCTTTTATCCCTACATAAAACCCATCACCTAAATCTATTTTAAAGAACCACATTTTTTTTTTCTCTGAATTTTCTAGATTTCCATCCAAAATTTCTATTTTTCTGGATTGAAAATCCACTTGGATCATTGGACGGACCCATTGCAAGACGAAAGTCTATCTTTCGCCGGATCCAATTAAATTCAGATTTTAAGATTCATACTTCGTGTTTGTGATGGATGGCCCTAATCAATGCTATGTTGCCCTTATTTCCTTCTTGTGTTTATGATGTATAAATCAAGCTGATTTTTTTGTTTTAAGATTGCATGAATCTGCCCTCTCAAATAGCATGCTCATTTAAAGTTAGATTAGGTTGTCCTACATCATTCAACCACCACTTTCTTAAAATATGGCCCAGCTTAGATTTCGATCTGCTTCATTTTTGGGCTAGTGTCCTATAATGATCTGGAAAAACCTATGGTCGGAATGGATAAAAAATAAATACATTAAGGTGGGCCCCGCCGTGAGGGCCGCGCCATTGTTTGTAAAGCCAAGCCGTAGTTGCACCGAGTTCACTCTCTCAAAAGAGAGCTTTTGTCTTGGCTGGTGTACCAAGTAGCTGGGTGTATTGACGTTAGCAAGTTTTGTGGGTCTCATCATGAGGTATGTGTTATATCCAAACCGTCCATTTATTTTATGAGCTCGTAGTAAGGCTTGAGCCGAAAAATAAGACAGATATAAAGATCAAGTGGACCACACTGAAAAAAGCAGTGGAGGATTGAACGTATACCATTGAAACCCTTTTGGGGGTCACAAAAGTTTTGGATCAATATTATATTTGTTTTTCCTCTTAATCCAGGTATTTTTGACCTTATGAACAGATTGGATTGAAAAATAAACTTTGGTGGGCCCTATGAAGTTTTAACGGTGAAATCATTTACCCACTACTTTCTGGTGTGTCCATTTGAGCTTTGGATATGATTTATTTTTTGAATCGTGCTCTAAAATGATCTTGAAAATTGGATGAACGGTATGGGATTTAATAAATACATCATTTTGGGGCCATTTAACTTTGATCTGTTTGACCGTTCGTACAACCGGAGCTCGAGGAGCGTTAGCTCTCGTCATCGCATGACACGTACCCACGCAACTATGCTGGTGTGGATGCGGATTGGATACTGATAGGTTGAGTAGCGAGTCGGCTACTGAAGTGACGTCACCAAGTTTTGTGGGGGCCACTATGATGTATGTGTTATATCCACACCATCCATCCATTTTGAGATATCATTTTAAGTCATGAGCCAAAGAATGAGGAAGATAGAAATCTGTAGTGGACCCCAACACAGAAAACAGTGGGGAGAGTGATTCCCACCGTTGAAACTATCCTAAGGCCCATCATAATGTTTATTTGAAATCCAACCTATTCAAAATTAAAAAGAAATGAATGAATATAGAAAAACACAAATATCAGCTTGATCTAAAACTTTTGTGGCCTTTATAAGTTTTTAACAGTGGGCGTCACTATCCCCATTGTTTTTCTGTGCTGGGGTCCACTGAGCTTTGGATTTAACTCATTCTTTGGATATTGTCGTCAAAGACCTCTCCAAATGGATGGAAGGTGTGGATACAAAACATACATCATAGTGGGGCCCACAGAACTTGGTGACGTCACTTCAGTAGCAAATCTCACTACTCAACCTGTCAGTAGCTAATCCGCGCCCCGCGGGTGTATACACCAGTCAATCCGCTTCCCTTTCATCTCATCTTCTCCAGAAAACCTTCAATCGTTTTTTCCAGATAAAAAAAATCCCGAATATCTTTCCCGAAATTTCTATTTTTTTCAAATCCCAACGCAAATCCCCTTCAACCTTGCCGAAATTGGATTTCTTTCAAATCTATTCTTTTCAAAGAAAAAAAAAAAGGAGATTTCTTACCTCTGAAAATCTGGCGCTATCAACCGTGATTGGCCCGCCAAATCCATCCAAAAGCCACTCCCGCAGGCAGATTTTGAGAAAAAAATGGTAAGAGATTTTGTTTTTCTATATTTATTTTGTTTTTTTGAAATAATAGGGAGAGTTGTCGCTGATAACTATTTGTTTTTCCGATAAAATCGAAAATATCGCCAATATTTCGTCGACATTAGGAAGAGAAAACGAATTTTGGTGTTTTGGTATCGTCAGTCCAGTGACACTGATAATATCGGCGATATTATCAATTTTTCGTCGACAATGGAAACACTGCATGCAAGCTCAACTCAAGGGCAAAACCGACCAGAAAACCAGTTAACCAGGCACATTTGCATGATATTCGCATGCGAGAGGGTACTAATAGCCCTGGTATACTAAATCATGTTTTTCCTTGAATCTAGTAAAGGTTTAGTTTTGCCAAAATCTCCATCTTTTTTTAAGACATGCAAAGACTAAATCTACTGTAATATCACTTAGAAAGAGTTTGTGCATGGCAGAAGCAAAACAAAATCAAATCAAATCTACTTCTAGGCATGCATGAATTAATAAAATCGTAAAAACACACCATGATTGATGGTCGGAAGAGGGTGATCGGGGTGGCGCTTTTGCTCCTCCTTGTAATCTCTACTCTCTTTCCATAATTCCTACTATATGTACCAAGGGAGCCTTTTGGGGGTGTGGAGCTCTGTGAAGTTTCCTAGGCTACTCTCCCACATTTAAAAACTTATTGCCTATGGCACCTAGGCTTTTCTTGTCATAGAGGGATCTCTTTAGGACAATCCTCATATATGACTTAAATCACAAGCCAAGTCAAACCCATCCAAGTTTTAACAATTCCTCATGTACATCGCATGGATTTATGCAATCACCCTATTGCATGCTATCATACACACATCCTTCTACATACCGCCTTAAGGCCTAGTCCAATGTAGGTGACTTAGCTTATGGCTCCAACCCAATCTGATGATCCACCTCCCTTTGTAGAGGTAGCAATTTCCGTAACCTTAAACTCAACAAGGACCTCAATCTCCTTGGGAAGAACTTCACTTGTCGCACTCTCCTCTTACTCTACCAAGCCATAAGGTAGGTGGTCTCTCCCTTCTTAAGACCGGTCATAAGTTGTAAGGCTGAGATGGTCTCTATCTTTGCCTTACTGGCATGCACAACAGGGACCATACAAGGAAATCCCTCATCCATGACGCCATGACACTGAGGAAGGGCAGAGGTGTCACCTTCACTATGACTTGAAACTCCATGTCAAGATCACTTTAAAATCATCCATTGGAAGTGAGGAGAAGTTAGCCCTTCCAGTCCATCCACCAATGCGTAGCTCAAAATCCTTCATAACACTATGAATGGGTCAGGCCTCCAAGTTCACTGTCTTCATATTGTTGGACTCCTTAACCAATTGTAACCCCAAGCAGTCTGCCCCCTCGCCTGAGACAAAGTTGTGAGTTGCACCCTCAATAACTAAAGCACGAATCGGCTTCATGTTGATGTAGATGGCCGCATACATCAACCCTTGCCTTAGTGGTTTGGCATCTTTCACCAGTGGACTCTTCAAGTCATTCAACAATTGGATCGCCCCCATCCTTGACTCCTCGCCATCCTCCTTGGCTTAGACCACGTTCAACACCTTACTTTGTGGGCATTCCCTGGCCTGATGAACCCCATCACATATAGAGCACCCCAAATTCTTCAAGGGAGTTTTGGTCTTCCCCTTGTCTTGCGGCTTTGAAGGCCTTCCCATCATTGGGCATCTTGTCTCTCCCACCTTTTCCCTTGTTGAAGTAGTTGGCCTACTTGGACTTGGAAGCTCCATCACTCTTGTTGTTGAACTCCATAGGTCACTTGGCTGATATCATAGAAGAAGCAGGACCTTTCACCCCATGGCGTTGCAACTAGACCATCCATGAAGAAGAAGAGCTTGTCTTTCTCTGTCATGTCTGTGAAGTCCAGCAACAGTGTCATGAATTACTTTACATAGTCCTTGATCGATCTAGTGTGCCTAAGTCGCTTAGGACTCTTCCTAGCCAAGTACTCCACATCCTCAGGAAGGAATTGCAACTTGAATTCATTCTTGAGATCCTCCCAAGTAGTGAAGGTGCTGAAACACCTTTTGATGCTGCCATGCTTCCTACCTACGCAACTAGAACATTGTATGGTCAGAGGTACATGATCGTGATTTGCATCTTGGCTTCCTCATCCTCCAACTTGGAAGCTTTAAAGTATTGCACTATCTGCCACAAAAAGTTCTCCAAGCCCTTGGCATCCCTACACCCATTGTAGCACTTAGGTTACAGACCCTAAGCCAAGTCGCCTACCCTGGAGTAGGCCCACTGTCAGCCAGTCTTTTCAAAGATGGAAACTTAAGTACACAGCACTTTAATCTCCTTCCACATTTCTTCACGAAGGTCGGCAATTTGAACCTTGACTGCCTCCATCGTACTTGCCATAGTGTCATCAACTTGCTTGAATGCCTCAGTGTGCTCTTGTTGGGTTACCTCCTACTTCCTCAACCACTCCTCCTTCAGCTATGGCAACCCCCAACTTGCCGATGCAATCCTCTGATGTTCTAATGCCCATGCTCACCCTTGAGTCATTGGACCAATCCCTCTTGTGGTACCTATACTGATAGCACTTTTCTCTACATGCTCAAAACCATCCGATGACACCATGACGTCCTCATAGAACCATCTACACTCTAATAACAATTGTCATGGACTTGCTAACTCGTTTGCTCCAATGCCCATGAGGCACTAGTGCAATGCCCCAAGGCGACTGATCAGCCTAACTCCCACTTGCACCAAAAAGTACTATACCTAAGACTTGGTCAAAATTCAAGAGAGCACCAAAGGGAACACTACAGAGTGAAGTGGAACATGCAATGCACTAGAGTGAAGAATGCTTACAATTCTTGAGTGAGTTACAAATGAGGGGTCTCCTCCTTATATAGACCCAAGAAAACTCTACAAACTCTAATCTACGGCTAAGATTGTGCATGTGGCACTCATCCAATGGTTGGTAAGACCTTACAAAAGTTCTAGACAATCCCACACAACTTTAGCACAAGATTCTCACTTTGTACTAGCCTCATATTGTACGAAGAGAGCTAAGAAATGGCTAAGTCATGAGAAACCCTCATTGTCTATTATGACAATCAACTAAAAATTGATGTGGGTTCAGGCTCACCAATTAATTGTAGTAGTCGTCACTTCAATATTGCAGTCCAGGTTTAAATCCAGGTTACCGAATTGATGTAAAATATCTCAAAGCATTAAAATAAAAGAGAAAACCAAAGAAATCTTTGGTTAGCCAATTTTTGTATTGTGTTCGATGAAGGCCTTTGTTTGTTTGAACAGTTAGTTTTAATAGGGGGCTAATACTAATAATATGAAATCATCGGAGTGCACCTAATCATAGCATGCCAAAGTGATTAGATTGTGATCGAGCCAGTTTAAACAAGGGAAATGACCAAACTGTAATAACCTATCCAAGTAATCACAATGAGGAGCCCCAAATTAAAGTTACATTACTTTCAAGTACACATGGAAGTAACTAGAATTTCATCATTTCCACTTTGTTATATTCTGATTTGAAATCCAACTCAAGTGTGCACCAAGCATGCCCTTAGCCTCTCTTTGGGAGGTTAAGTAATAAATAGACAATTGTAAAGGGAGAAATTGTTCAGTGCTCTCAGAGCCTATTAGTTCTAGCACTACTAGTTGCATTTAGACAGTTGCACCAACTGACTGCACTACCTCAGTGAATCAGGACACTAGTCAAATACCTAAGAAAATATGGTGTTTCTAAGAATCAAACTCCTCCAATGCCGGAATCAGTTAAACCTTAGCCTTTGCACATAATCCATCCAAAATAGCATACTCTCAACGAAACATGACACGAGTTGCAATCATAAAGACTCGCAAACATGGGGCCTTGAACATCTATATTAAATGGACCTGAAGAAATCATAATCAAGCAAAAAAGGAAACCAATAAAGTTATGAGCATGCTTCGTGCAATACTCCTGTGAAGAGTTTTTGGGAATAGTACATACCCTACCCCTCGTGATGTCAGTGGCCTACCACAGCCCATGTATAAGAAGTTGATGATGCAAGTGTCACGAATTTCTCTAATGTTCTCCTTGTCAGTTGCATATATGGTCTTCTTCATCACTGCCCTCGTCGTCGTCATCCTCTCTACTGAGATCAGCATACTCATCGACCGATTCTACAGGAAATAAATCACCCTCTCTACTTCGGTCTCCGACTGCCGGGGTTTTCGTTGCACAGCTGTTTTTACCCTTGTTCATCTGTTGGTAAAAGGTGGTATTAGCATGGAGGTTGAAAAGGATGGGAAAAAGCAATTGTACAGCTGAAGTAGTTCCAATCAGCATAACATGGCAGCATCAATTCAAAACATGGACATAAATTTGCCATAAGTCATCCTAATGGGTTCATGGATCATGCCAGTTCTGATCAATCTATGACAATGCTTTGAGACATGGACACTTCTTGAATAGATAACAATCTCTGCCATATCAGGCAGGCGGAAATGAGAAGGATCTTAGAGAAAACACGAACAATAACTTCTTATTTAAGAATAAAAAAGATACAAGGGCACCTGAATCCAGTCCTTTAAAAAGCAAATATGTGAAGGGGGCCATCTAGACCTCCTAAGAGGCAATGCACATGCCTCTTCACAGTTCACACACATACCAAATTATCTTTTATTTTCTTTAATTAAAAGATCAAATTATGGAAAAACTGGAGGAATTTAAGAAAATGTTAAAAGTACAGAAAAATAATTGAAGCATGGGATGTCAATATACCATGAGATTGAAAGAACATACTATAGGTGATTATTTATGTCATGTAATAGTATAGTTAATGATATAAAATGGGGAAAAGGTCACTCAATTGTATGGTTAGGATCTTCCCATAAGTGAAATTTCCCCATTGTGACCGTTCCATAGTAGGATGCGGACAGTGAAATGTCTAGATCCTTGAACATCTAACCATGTGTTTCACCAATTACCCCAGTAACTGAAGGGAAAAGTGATTTTACCACCATCAAACCAAACACAGGAATTGTCAGTCAAATTCAGATGTATTCAAGAGACAAGTAAAGGAATTTATAATCATTGCACTTTTTCATGGCTTTACCATGAAAACTCGAATCCAAACAGCAACATCATTATATTTTGATGATGATTTGACATTAAAATAATGTAAAAATGCCATCATTATGATTTTTGGGTGGTACTTTTTTCAACTTTGACTTTTGTCTTAGCAGTTTTTCAATAAAAATAAATCTATTACCCTTTTTTAAAAAAAAAGCCATCATTACAATTTTACCATTGATAGACCAAATATAGGAATCGGTGGTCAAATACAGATGTTGTTAGGAGATGGGTAGAGTAATTTGTAATCATTGCACATTTCCTTTACATTACCATGGTAACTGAAGAAAACAAACAGGCCCTAAGCAATTTTAAAAATTAAAAAAAATAGGAACAGTAAATAAAACACTAAAAGAACTTGTTCTTCCATCACCACCAAGGTATTCAATAATGGTCACGGTGGCTATAATGGCTAGCATTATGGCCATTACAATACGGGCCGTAACAGCCATTGCAGCCCCTGTAAAGGCTATTATGGACTTGTAACAGTAAAAAATTCAAAGGAAGAAAATGTATCAGCCCCATATCAGACCATCACGGGCCCGTATCAGCCTTTACAGTCATTACAGCTCCATTACGTACCAATTTTTTCAGAATGGCGTTACGACCCTATATTGCGTAACGGCTTCCACTGTGACTATTACATAACAGCTGTTACCATGGTGATGACATGAAGATTTCAATCAAAAGAGTCTGAACAAACACAAAAACATGTTGCAGGTAGACAAGAATGGATTGCACCCATGATCTCATGATTGCACCATCCAATTAAGCAATGCTTCCAACCCTAAAAAATATCTTAGTAAGTTCACGAAGAAAACAGATGAGAAAAAAGAAGACAAGGAATAAAATGTGATTAAAAGCATCTTGTTTTCAAAATTTCAGCCCCTTGATTGAAAAAGATATCTCAATTGGCCTGAGGCTTAGGAGCGGCCTATGCCTCACAAGTGCATTACACCTTGAGGATTACTTGGGGGCTGTGAGGTGAGGGATTTGGGGCAGGTATTTAAATTGAAATCCATGGATTTCAAATCTCTTTTGTTTGTCTTTTGTTGGGGATTTGCCAAATCTATGGATTTCCCAAATCCACACCTCCATGAATCCATGGATTTCAGGTAAATTCAAATCCCAAAAGAACGAAAGACTTAGCAAATCCTCTGAAGTGACAGCGATCTGATCGTGCACAGGGTGCATATAGCACTTGGCTTGTTTTTGCATAGTCAACTCAAGGGTCAAAGCAATTCTTTTGAAATAAATGTTCTACCATAGCAATAAATGCTCCCCGAATCCATGGATTTATAGTTTGATTCCCAAACAATAGACTTTGGTATTTGCTAAATCCAAATCCAATACAAATCCATAATTTAACAAGTTCATGGATTTACCAAATTCACATCCTCATTTCCTTGATCCCAAACAGGGCCTTGGGGTGTTTAGGAGTGATTCATGACATTCCCAAGTACTGATCAAATTATTTAAGTATCAATATAATTTCAGAGTTTTCAGCCACTATGTGGCATCTTGTATCTGTGTTTGGACAATGCAACATCATTTCAGGAGCAAAACCCAAAGAGAGAAGTTAAAACTGTCACAGCATAAAAATCCAAAGATGGTGAGTTTCAAAAGTCAACTTCAGCGAGAAATCATCTTCCTCAAAATTAGTGGAAGCTGCAGCATTGAGCAATGGGATGTGGGGTCTTCCAGTTCTGCTGCCCCGATACGTAGTACGGGAATGGGTACATGGTACACTACTTCCTCCAATACATGGAACACTAGAAGTGGGATCATGTGGGCTGCTCCAGTACATACACTAGGCATATTTAATATAAATTTATATACAAATTCATGTTCTAATTTATACATGAAATGATTAATGTTATTAATACAGACACTGCAGGCATAGTACCATATCATTTGCATGATCAAAGTATCAATCTTTACGTTCTAGATATAATTTCAGATTACAAAACACTAGGGGTGAAGAACCATAATTTTGGGTGGTAAATATAGCAATCGAGATTGCAAATGACTCATGATCTGGACCGCATGATTCGGAACAGAAAACATTGGGGATTGGGATACTGGTAATATTGCCTCAACCCCTCGATTATTGCAAGGGATTCCAGCTTTCGTTAACTTAGAGATGCATACAAGTTAACATCACATAAGAGGTGTCAGGCACAACAGCACAGAAACCTGAAATGCAAACATATATATGATTTTTGTTTTCTTTATGAGGTAACCAATTATATTGAAATTGGATAAGGGAAATGTTAATTCCACCCTACCAAGGTAATTTGGTCAAGAAAACTCTTTTAATATGACTAGACTTATCAATTTATGCAATGAACAAATTACTCCCGTGAGTAACTGATAATTTTAGGGGAGCAGATTAGGTGAGACCCCGGACTCACCCAAGACGGTGCAACCCTTACCATGGGGCCCACCTTGATGTATGCATTCTGTATCCATGCCGTCCATCTGTTTTTCCAGATCATTTTTGGGCATTATCCCAAAAATGAAGCAGATCCAATTATCAGGTGGACCATACCATAGGAAGCAGCAGTAATTGAACGTCCTACCATTAAAAACTTAGTAGGGCGCACCTTAATCAGCTTGATCTAAAACTTTTGTGGCCCATTAATGGTCAATTACCACTCTTTCCTATGATATGGTCCACCTGATGATTGGATCTGCTTCATTTTTGGGATAATGCCCTAAAATGATCTGGAAAAACAGATGGACAGCATGGATACAGAATACATACATCAAGATGGCCCCCACGATAAGGGCCGCACCATCTTGGGTGAGTCTTGGGGTCTCACCTAATCCGCTCCCTAATTTTAGAGGGTGGAAATAACAAATGCCAATTGACAAATACTTTTATATGAATAAATATTATTAGATCATAAAGGCATTAATATATGCTATCAAATCTGATTCCCATTCTTCATAAATGAGTCCTTTGAAATACAATCCATGAATAGATGGTTTCATGTTTATAAACACTCTCAAAGCTTCATCAATTATAAAATTAGCAAAAGCAACGCAACCCATAAAAAATCTTACTGCTCGTAGTAGCGTTCTCCGATCTCTCTCTCGAGCACTCCTAATTGCCTGAGTACAATCACAATTAAAGCTCACTTAGTAGTTGAGTTGGTTAGGGCATGCCCCTTCTACTCATTGACATACTGGTTTCGGTCTGCCTAATTCGATTATGAGACCCAACCAAAGATAAAGACAAAAAATCCAACCTCATCAAGAACCTTTTGCTCAGCCTCTACTTCCATAATATCTCTACATAATCACAAGATCAATAACATCAATGAGCAAAATTCAATTTGCAGATGAAAACCTTAAAACAATTTTCTCATTGAAACCTTCCAATGATGCGATCCACGTGGCAAGAACATTTAGCACAAACGCCCAAAGCCTTCGAACACGCTGCAGAATGAGAAACAACAGAATCAAAAAAAGAAATGACAAGAAAAAACCAAAATTCAAGGAAAACAGATGTATGCTAATAATTCAAACATAAAATGAACTTTCCAGAACAGATGCTATGGTACGCTTGTCGAACTGCCCGTTTTCCACACCGTTGACTACACATTCAAAGTAGATATGTTTCAACAACACAAGAAGAGAATAAAATAAAAATCAATTGCACAGAACAAATTAGTCCAACTTAGTAGTCCGCTGGACTTCCGAAAATTGTCATCTACTACCTGTGAGGGTGGGCCCACTAAAGTGAAGGACAAGTAGATATAATTTCAGCAGCCACATTGACTACCAGCTTTTTCCATTAACACAGACCAGTTTAGTAGTCAATGGGGTTTCTAAAAATTGTAATCCGTTGGCCCCCCAAGGACTCATCCAGTTAGGAGTTCAGCATCATGGGGGCCATCCATGATGGAGCGCTGGGAGAATGGCTCAAACCAATTGATGGTGGGTCCTATGCTCCACCAAGGGCCTGAGAAACAAATTTTCAGGTAGGCCTCCAGACTACTAGCTTTTCCATACCAAAAGGAATTGTATGTGCTGTACGTACCATTTTGCAGGCTCAACAAGAGACTTGTATTTACCGTACCTACATAGAAGGGAAAGCACTTAAGTGTAGGAGAGAGATTTTTTATTCTGTTAATTATCAATTTAGTTGAGATTATCATCCTAATTTTAGTTTTCAAGTTCGTGTGGTGTAAAGTAGTTCTTGCTGCACTTAGTTTAGAGGCGGCCCCTGGTATACACTTTGAGGAATATTTCGTATTTTATTTAAATTTTTAGCTATTAGAGTTTTCACATTAGAAGCTAAGAAAAATTATTCTAGGCATGTATTAAGTCTATAAATATGCCCTGTGTCAGGAGAACACAGAAGATGTTTAACTCGTAGAGACAAGGAGACTCCTCATCTCAAAGTTACAGGGAGATACAGTAAAGAAGCGCTTTATTGCAGCCCAATTGGAAAATGCGGAGTCAAGAACAGGTTTTTATTGCATAGATGTGTGGGGATAACTGGTGACAAAATCATAAAATCTGTAGAAGCAAATAGCAATGCGATGACATCGATGATGATGATGATGATGATATAATGATAGATGGGTGTCATCCTGAAAGGCCAAACAAAAAAAGAAAAGAGGCATTGAGGTAAAGTCATCTACGTACCCAGGTTTTGCTCAAGAAACCATTGTTGTTAAAATGTTACTTGACTTATATTTAGATTCTTGCAATTCACTTCTAACCTTATGGGAAATTATTTGAATCTTAGTTTAAATCTCATCTCCTTGGGGGGGGGGGGGGGGGGGGGGGGGGGGGGGGGGGGGGGGGTTGGATCTGATGATATATTGGTTAGTCGTACAATGCATGATTTGAACCTTACGATTTGATTTATTAGGTTAAACGATTCAATCATAAAACAAAGATCATGGTTGCGGGCTAAACCATGATCCAACAAATTGCTATTTGCTTCCTTTTTTTCTTTCAGAAGTTGTTTGGGGCCTTTAAGCCTATATAACATCTCTCGCACTTGTTAGAGGTGTTTCAGTTTTGTATCATTTCAAAATGCATTATACATGGATGACTCAAGACAAAGAAGCCAATTCAACTGAAATTGATTGACTATTTGCAAAGATTGAGATTTGAGAGCTTACCTTTCATTCATCACGGGTTTTAGTTTTTTTTTTTTTTTTGGGTTAGCTTGTTAGTACACACCCCACTGTCAGTACACACTCCACCGTTAGCCACCCCCACTAGGGAATCGATACCATGACCTCAGTGTTAAAATGAGGTATCTTCTCTCAGTCTACCACTTGAGATAGTTTTTGGAACTAGCAACTTGAAAGTTGGAAGTTCAAAAAAAAAATGTGTATTATTGACTTAAACAGCAACAGATAATTTGCTGTCATATTATGTTGATATTTTGCACATATCCTGATGTGGTATGACAAATTTTAGAAGATCTGATCATATTCCATTTTTTATGTTTTAATATTATTATATTGTTACCTTTTAAAAATATTGTTATATTTTTCTATATCTCATGAAACAAAATCATAAAGATCTTACAAGCTTGCGATTTACAATTCAGGATTCAGGACTTGCGATCTCATCTCTCTTACAATTTTAGGATCTAATACCACTTTCCGAACATTGCAGGAAATAGAAACTAGGTTGCATGTCAATAGCCATTTGTAGTTTTTCATAGGATTTGTAGAGTAGAAGTGGTCATGGAATTACCAATATGGGGTAAAATGGGGGTGTTTAGGGATTCTTACAACTGACAAGACTTTCACAGCTAAGTTAGGAATGTAGCTGTGCTGTGTTAGGACTGTTTTAGATGAAAAGAAAATAGAAGCTTTGGAATTGGTTTTTTAAATTAATTAAATTGATACAAAAGTATGATATTTATAGGCTTCTCGAGTCTACTTAGGAAGATTCTAGAAATCTTCTCAAGCTTATCTAGAGAGATCTTGAAGAACTTCTCAAGCCTATCTAAAAGATTTTCAAAGATTATGAGAAGACCTTCATAAGTACACAAAGAATGCCCTTATCGAATTACACCACTATTTCTCAATGCTCCCTCTCAAACTGTAAGAACGAAGGCTACTTTCTAGTGATGACCATTTGAAGGAAGCTGCGTAGTACAAATATCAGTCAACTACTGAGAAGAAGGAACAAAAATAATGCGAATATTCCCTGAAGCAACTTGCACAAAATGATGGTCAATTTTGATGCATTTGTGCATGCATGAAATACCAATTTTGCCACAATATAAATAGCACTAACATTATCACAACAAAGAATTGAAGGCTGGGCAATGAAATATGAAGATCCTAAAGTAGATATTGTAGCCGATTGCAGTTGTAGATGACGTAGCAATCAACTAGAGTGTGAAACAATTGGTTGTTTCTTAGCACATTATGGGAGAAGAGTGCACCCAAGAAATACATAGTAGCTAGAAGCAGATAGTCGGTCAACAAGTGATCCATCCTAGTCAACATCAAAGTATGCAGGTAAGGAAAGAGAGAAACTTGAACTAATGTGAAGAACATGAGAAAGATTACCTTCATACACCAAAGAACGCACTTTACTAGATCGAAATAGGACGTAGTAGGAGTCTAGGACGATGCATAAACTGACACGTTAAATTTACAACATAACTCAAGCCAAGTAAGATGGACATACTATAAATCCCCAACCATACCGATACTCGGGTCAAGGAGAGGAAAGAGAAGGCTTAAAGGTAAGAGCAATAGTAGTAGTAAGAGGTTTGCAATCAACCATGTCAGTGTGAGATAGATTATCCTAAAATATTTCGATACAACAAAGCTCAAGTAATGAGATCGCGTGAAGAGTGGGCCTTGTCAATACCAACATCCTAGGTCCCACATGAGGATTTGATGACTCATTTGGAACCAAGTTTCCTATCTCATTTCCCCTTATTTTAGTGTTTCTCATCTAATTAATTAGTTATGAGATTAACTTGGACTTTAAGTAGAAGATCGTCTAGAATTTGAGCTTTAGTAAGACTTGAAGTTAACCCCTCTTAAATCTATTGGTATGTGTAATTTGGATACTTCGCTACAGTTAACGAATTGATTATTTCTTCTACGAATTTGAGATTATCTTAGCTAGTTTTCCAACAAGCACGCCGAAGCTTGATGTCTAGGTCCTATTGAGCCACTCATAGGCCTTTCTGTTGATTGGGTGTCACTAATGTTGTCAAATGGCATATATAATCCCATGCGACCCAAGAGGGCTACGCCCATGCAATCACATAATCGCATATGTGGTCGAACAACCACTCGAGCTTTTTTTTTTTTTTTTTTGAAAAAATTTAAAAAAAAAAAATTGAAAAATAAAGGGAAAATGGAAATTTTTATGAAAAATATGTAAAAATACTACAAGCGTAGGGAATTATTTTTTTATTGTTTTATTACCAATTTCATTTATTTATCATATTTATTACATCTATTAGGCTATTAGACGATAACAACTTGTAAGTCAAGTAACAAGTACTCAAATAAATACATATACTAAAAATTTTGGGGAAAAAAACAACATAGAAATTTTACATTATACAAATTCAAATTTTTAAAATTTTAATTAATGTAGAAATACATTATACAAATTCAAACTTTAAATTCAAAATAGGTAATACACATTGATCCCTAATCCATTGTGGCACATCTCCACCATCATTGGCATCATCATCATCATTGCCATCATCATCAAAGTCATCTCCTTCTTCAATGCATACTTCATCTTCTTATATTTCTTTGTCATTAGTTCCCACTAGGAGAGAGACTTCTAGGCTTGTAACTTCAAAGAGTCACCTTGATTCTTGAAACTTAAAAGAGTGAGACCCTTCTTCTCAACCATGTAGACTTATAATCTTGGATAGAATGAGGGAAACTTTACCACCAAATTCCTCAAGAATTGATATTTTAAGGTGTTTTTCTAGGGAGGAAATTACAAGAATGCCCTCATTTAATTTTTTTTTTTTTTTTTAAAACTACTGAAAATTGAGACTTATGGGGCCCACGTGGTATGTGTATAATGTCCAAGCCATCCAACATATGCACCCAACCATAGTGATCGTACAACCAAAAGTCAGGTAGATCAAATCATCAGATGGGCTACATTTGAATTTGGATGTTTTGAATGGTGTCTATTATTTTTATGGACAGGCCCACCTTATGATTGGATCAGCCTTTTTTTTGTTTGCCTAATAATTATGTTGGTGTGCATCTTTTGGATAGGTGGGGTGTTAGGCATGCCATGTGGGCTCCACTATTCTGAATTCTCCACTTCATAAAGGAAAATTAAATAAGGGCAGTAATATAATTTCTCCTTTAAAAGAGCATCATGTAGGAATATCAATTCCAGAGGCGTTGTTACATAAAATCCAAACTGTAGAAGAATTTTGCGGTAAAAATCCATACAATGAGAGATAAAGAGTAAGAGATCTGAGAGAGAATGAGGGCATTAGAGTAAGAGAGGGAGAGTAAGAGAGTAAGAGAGTAAGAGAGTTAAGAGAAATTGAGAGAATGAGTACTAGAGGGGAGAGAGTTAGAGATCTAAGAGAGTGTGAGAGCATTAGAGCAAGAGAGTAAAGAGAGATTGAGAGAATGAGTACTGCGGGAGAGAGAGAGAGTGGAGCAGCTGACTGATGGGAAGGATCCGCCCAAACATAGGCACCTTCAATCTTAAGCACAAGAATAGAATCAAATAAAAGAGAACAACTCAAGAGATTTGTTTCAATTTCCAGATCCTCCATACTACTCGTCTCAAACCCTTATATAGGCTTTTAAGACGTACATACAAGGAAAATATAATGCCAGTGACAATCAATGACTTATTACAAATATGGAAAAGAGATTAAAGAGATAAGAATGCATTAAAAACATTTGACTATTGGATTATTCTTAGCTAGTGTATTGATTACGCTAGCTAACTATCTAAATAGGCTATCTACCTAAATAGGAGGCTTGGATCTCCTTATTGATGGGCTAACTATTGGGCTTGGATTTAATGGTCATGGGCCTGACCCATGGATCGTGGATCAGATCAGCCCGCATCAGTCCTCCCTCGCTTGAAAGAACTCGGCTCCGGCGAGTTAATGGCTTGATATTGCTTATAGATATCAGGATTCATACGCTGGAAGTCGGTAGCTATGATCCATGTGGCATTGGAGAGAGGTTGTCCTTGCCAACGACGAGAAACTTCTGGTAACCACCTTGGTGCGTGGAGACAATCTGATCATCGAGAACATCAACAATCGTATCGGTAGGTGGCAAAACATTCAAAAGTGTGATGGCTTGTTCTTCACTACCATTGTTAGTATGATGCCCATGATAGATGCAAAGATCTTCCACATTAAAAGTAGGGTTGGCAGGTAAATCTAGTGGGAAATCTAAAACATAAGCATTGGCACTGATCTTCTTTATGATTTTGAATGGTCTCGCATTATGAGGATGGAGCTTCCTTGAGGTGCCGTGAGGCAACCGTTTAGGATGAATATGGGCCATAACCATGTCACTGTCCGCAAATTCAACAAAACAACATCTCGTATCTGCATGATGCTGATAACTCTCATTACTTAAGGCGATATTGTGTCGAACTTCGTCTTGCACTTGTTGCATATGGTGGATGAAGTCATCAGCTTCTGCGCTTGGTCTTGACTCTACAAGTAAAGCAAACAAATCGACTAGGAGACGCAGTCATGTACCAATTACTGCCTCAAAAGGTGACATTCATGTGGACCTGTTGATTGAGTTATTATAAGCAAATTCAGCCATTGGTATTATTACGTCCCATATAGCTATATGATTGAGGATAAGACACCATAATGACTTGCCCAAGCTACGGTTGACCACTTCTGTTGACCATCGGTCTGAGGGTGGTAAGCACTAGAGAACTTAAGCTTGGTTTTTGTCGCTGCCCAAAGAGTTTTCCAGAAATAACTCATGAACTTAATATCACGATCAGACACAATTGTCTTTGGAAGCCCATGAAGATGAACAACCTCTCGAAAGAATAATTGAGCAATCTTGAGAGCATCTGTAGTATTTGAGCATGGTATGAAATGAGCCATTTTTTAAAATCGATCAATTACCACAAATACTTAATCAACTTTCCGAGCAGTCTTTGGCAATCCCAAAATGAAGTCTGTGCTGAGATCTTCCCATGGAGCATGTAGGATCGACAATGGTTGATACAATCCACTGCTTTTCTTTTGACCCTTAGCAAGCTGACAAACCCTGCAGAACTGGCAAATCTTAGCAACATCCGATTTTATACGAGGCCAAAAGTATCTATCTCCAACAAGAGCTAAGGTCTGTCTTATCATGACCCAAGTGTCCACTACACCCACCGGCATGCGACTCTCTCACAACATACTCACGGATGGATGTACTGGGTAGGCAAAGTTGCATTCTTTGGAACAAATAGCCATCATGAATGCTAAAATGTGGGTGTCTTGCATGCTCTCCACTAAGAACATCGGTATAAATACGCCCGAAATCCTTGTCGTCAGCGCACTCATGCCATATCTCTTCGAATCCCGGAATAGTGACCGCCATCGATGACAATAGATGTGTGCGACGGCTTAATGCATTAGCAACCTGATTGCCCTTGCCAGTCTTGTGACGAATGACAAAAGAAAACTCCTAAAGGAAAGCGTTCCACTTAACACGACGAGCACTCATCTTCTACTGGGAATTTAAGTACTTGAGAGCTTCATGATCTGAGTACAGGACAAACTCTTTGCCAACCAAATAGTGACGCCAATGCCGCAAAGTTTGAACAACAGCATAAAACTCCAAGTCATAAGTGGAGTATCGCTACTTCGCATCAAAGAGCTTTGCGCTGAAGAAAGCTATTGGATGGCCCTCCTGACTGAGAACTCCACCAATACCGACATTAGAGGCGTCACAAGTCACCTCAAATACCTTCTCAAAGTCCAGAAGGCGCAAGACTGGAGCTTCGATCATCTTACATTTGATCCTATCAAACGCTTGTGTTGCTACACTTGTCCATCGAAACTCCCTTTGTTTCATACAATTGGTGATTAGAGCCATGATGTTGTTGAAGTTCCGCACAAAACGTCTGTAAAATGTAGCGAGGCAATGAAAACTGCGGACCTCAGAGATAGTGGTAGGTGTCAGCCAATCAAGTATGGCTTTCACCTTGGCGGGGTCCACCTCTACACCTTGCGACGAGACCATGTACCATAAGAAAACCACCGATGCACTCATGAAGGTACACTTTTTTAAGTTGATATAAAAGTGCTCACAACGAAGGACTCTAAAGATAAGACGTAGGTGATTGAGGTGCTCATTTCTTGACGTACTGTAGATAAGAATGTCATCGAAATAGATAATGATAAACTTACCATTAAAAGGGCGCAGCAAATGCGTCATGACACGCATGAAATTGCTAGGCACGTTTGTGAGACGGAATGGCATAACTAGCCACTCGTAGAGGTCGTCTTTTGTCTTAAATGTCGTCTTCCATTCATCACCAGGTCTGATGCGAATCTAGTGGTATCCACTGCGAAGATCAATTTTGGAAAAGCCGCTAGAACCTGGCATCAAGTCTAGCATATCATCAAGCCAAGGAATGGGGAAACGGTACTTCACTGTGATTTTATTAATAGCTCCGTTGTCTACACACATGCGCCAACTTCCATCCTTCTTGGGAGTAAGGAGGGTTGACACCGCACATGGGCTTAGGCTCTCTCGAATGTAGCCCTTTTTAAGCAACTCGTCAACCTGACGCTTCAACTCGGCAAGCTATACAAGACTCATCCGGTATGCCGGTAGGTTGGGTAAGGATGGATTTGACTTCATCAGGAATAGGCTCATCCTAGTCAATAACAAGCTCTTGCACCTGTTTTGTAACTAGAGCAAACATTACGCCTTTTTCCTTACTCTGTTCTTCAAACTTCCGCATGGTGAGAAAATAGGAGTTTGAAAGAGCAGCCAATGTCGATGATGAAGGCATACATGAAGGAGGAGACGTAGGTTACAACAGGCAAAGAAGGATACGATGACCTCGCTATAGGAAAGTATGCATGTTAGCTTCACCATCACTTTGTACCTTTAGGTCAAAGAGCCAAAGTCGACTGAGAAGTATGTGCGCGACATTCATCGGAATTATGCCGCACCAAATATCATCCTCATATATGCCAATTTTAAATTATACCAAACACCTTCGAGTCACGGGGATGGTAGTGTCGTCGACCCATGCAACCTTAAATGGTTTTGGATGCCTTTCAGTTGGCAACTTGAGCTTATCAATCACCTCTTGAGATACGATATTCATTGCACTGCCGCCATAAATGATCATATTACATAACCTGCCCTGGCATTTTACCCGCGTACGGAAAAAGTGGTCCATCGCCAATCTCCCTCTCCCTCCTCGATGGTGGTAAGGAGGCGGCGTATGATAAGAGTAAGGCCTTCATTCCCAGCTTCAACTGCAGCTTTAGCAAAAGGGTCATCTAGCTGTGATGCAGGTTCTACATAAGGTTGTTCCATCCTGATGTGCTCATCGTAATACTCATGGTCGTTCAGGTAGTAGGGATCCTCCTCATTACCGCAGTAATGGAGGTTCCTGGCTTGCGGACACTCATTAAAAAAGTGCCCCATTTGTCCGCAACAATAACAATCAACACCCCACCGCTCTCTTCTGAGGGAAGGATTACCATTAAGACCTCGCCCCCTGGTGTCATGTCCCAGCACCGATGATTGTTTTTGGTATGAATTATGTAACGGAGGGCATTGCAAAGGTTGAGGTTGCCTTATAAGAGGATCTTGCATCTGTGAGCGTGGTTGAAAAGGGTGGAGAGGTGGACGGTAGCCCTTAGGTGGAGTTCGATTGAGATGCGGATCTGAACCCCTTCTCACAGAAGGTTCCCCAACTGGAGAACCAAAACGTCGGAGAGTATGCTGTTGCAGCTCCTGTTCAACTCATCAAGTCTTCCAATGAACATCATCAACTAACACAAAATCATACATGACCATCTCGCGCTGGATCTCTTGTCGTAACCCTGCCTTATAATGGTTGGTTGTTACGCGGTCTATCTCTACAAGCTTACAATGAACAGAAAGCTCATTGAACTTTTTGTTGTAGCCATCCACCGATAAAGTTTCTTGTTTGAACGCAAGGAGCTCCTGGAGAAGAGTATCCATGTAATCTGAAGGCAAATACTTACTTTCCAAGTTCTCCCTCATGTCAGTCCGCCTGGTAATAGCAAGACGACCCATGATGAGATTGTTGTTGTCAATGCTTCGCCACCAGATTCTTACTGAGCTCTTCAACTTGACCTTAACAAAGGCCACTCGTTGGGCATCATCCATGTCGTACCATGCAAAATAATCTTCCAGCATTGTAATCCAATCAACAAAAGTCTTTGCATAAAGACAACTAGTGAAGTCTGGAACTTCAACCCGTACTTTCTTAGTAATATCATCTTTCTTGGGCGCCTCCATCGCAATGTCATGAGCTCTTTCTGCAACGAGTCGTTGCATGAAGACATAACTCCTGAGGACCCGTACCATTTTGATTCACCGAAGGTTCTGGTTGGAGCCCTTGTTGTGGATTTGGACCACCATCAGGATCTCTAATAGGATCAAGTTGCTCACCATGTTGTTCTCCACGTAGTTGGTCAACAACGATTTCCAGATTGGCTACCATTGCAAATAGTTCGGTGATGCAATTGTCTCGTTGTTGATTGGTAAGTCTCCCTCGATAAATGTTACCACTACAAGTAGACATCGTGATGCTGGAAAGTAATGGACAGAATACGACTGATTTCTTCTTCTTTTTCTCTCTTTTTTTCTTTTTTCTTTTTCCTTTTTTTTTTTTTTTGTTTTGGGGGTTTCAATGGGATGGAATAGGCTTATTTTGGGGTCTCAATGGAGCTGATTTTGGGATTTTAATGGGCTGGAATAGGGCTGATTTTGGGGGTTTTAATGGGTTGGATTATGATTGATTTTTGGGATTTTTTTAATGGGCGAACTAGGGCTGATTTTTTGGGTTTTAATGGGTTAGGCTAGGGCTGATTTGGGGTTTTAATGGGTCGGAATGGTGCTGATTTTGGGGGTTGATGGCCAGAAACAAATTCGGCAGAGTCTACCCTCGTAAATTGGACTTTTGGGTTTTGTAAAAGAAAGAAAAAAGGTGATTGGGGTTAGGATTAATGGAAGCAATGAAGTAAATAAAGGAGATTAGGCAGAATTTTTATGATCAAAGAACCTGGAAACAATAATAGTGAGATTGTTGTTACTCCAGAACTTCAACCCGACCGTTAGAACCTGCTGTAATACCAAACTGGCGTAGCCGGCTGATGAAAAGGATCCACTTAAACGTAGGCACTTCAATCTTAAGCACGAGAACACAAACAAATAGAAGAAAACTCGAGATTTGTTTCAATTTTCAAATCCTCCGTACTACTTGTCTCAGGCCATTATATAGGCTTTCGAGACGTACATACATGGAGAAACATAATGTCATTGACAATCAATGACTTATTACAAATATGGAAAAAAGATTAAAGAGATAAGAATACATTAAAAATGTTTAACTACTGGATTATTCTTAGTTATTTGATTGATTTCGTTAGCTAACTACCTAAATAGGGGGCTTAAGCCTCCTTATTGACAGGCCAACTATTGGGCTTAGATTTAATGGCCCTGGGCCTGACCCATGGATCGTGGCCCAAATTAGCCTGCATCAGAGAGAGAGTGCTAGTTAAGAGAATATATATTTGTATTACAGAGAGAGAGAGAAAGAGAGAGCAATAAAGTATGGAAAATTGAGTTGAGGGTTGTCTATTTATAGGCAAAAAGGGAGAGAAATGGAAGAAAAATATTTACACGTCCCAAAGGTCATAAATTTGACCGCTTAGACATTATGCCATTGCATATTGAGCATGAGATGGCATAATCACATGATTTATGTGATGGCATAATCGCAAAATCGTGCTTATGTAGTCACAAACTTCTCTATATGACCACATAAAACCCAACGGTCTAAAAACCACATATACCACTATGGCATATGCGGCCCATCCTCCCAAAATGGCATATGCGATCGCATATGACAACACTGGGTGTCACTATTTGCTAAGACACTCGTGAGGTTGCGTACCCAACTATTTCATGTTAATGTTATTGGAGTTCCAACATCATTGTGGTTTCAAGCACGTCGACTTCTCAACCCATCGAAGCCCACATCCTTTGGTATCAAAGAAGTACTATCTCAGCGTCATTCACCACCACCAACTCTCCACCCTTATCAACCATCACATCAACCTCAAACCTTTGTCCACAGCCCATCAACTTCCTAGTCAATCTACAACTCTTTTAAAAAAATTACAACAATTGTCTACCATCCTCACACCCACTAACCCAACCACCTTTGCCAGACCTCTGCCTACACATCCCTTGCAAACCACTATCTCCAAACCCACCCAAAACCCCTTCTTCATCCATCTGTTAGGATTGACCAACATCCAACAATCAGCATAGCCCATCTCTATAACTTAAATAAATCAAATCGCCCATCATTGTTGGCTGCACAACAACTACACACCACCATCATCATATAGAAACCCCTTGTCCAACCGCAAAAAACCGATAGCCCACCCCATCCCTATCTTCAACTGCAAACCCTCTACAGCCACCATCATCATCCCTACAATTTGCTCGAAAACACCCATTCTTAGCCCACACTTGAGCCCAACCACCACCACAACCTCTGTCAGAATCTACCATCAATATGCGATTGTTGTCATAGTCACCAACACATGCCATCGTCTTCCTCCTTTGCAAATCCATCCATTGTTGTCTCTACAACAGGCCATTGCACAACCAACATCATCCTCTTCAACCATTAAGCAATGTCTTTGCCATTACCGACAACTACCATCAAAGAAACCCATTGGATCCGGTATCCCTCAACACCAAATCAATACCAATCCAATTGACATGTGGATCATCATCAGTGGTCACACATTTTCAACTTGGTCGTTTAACGCAAGACGGGGTATCATCATCACTACCAATTCTTGAACCTACCAACAGATTCAACATCAATATCTTAATCTTCTCTAGCCACTACCTCGCAATGCCTCCACTACTGGACCCCTCTCTGTTGAATGGGTCTGATGGACCCGGCGTCCATCCACATCAACTCCTCTACTTCGGTACTTTATCGGCGGGGTGTCCTCCTTTGGTACACTCTAAAGGGTGCACCACTGATGTCCGCATCAGGCACTAATAGAAATCCCATTTTGGTCATCTAAGTATTGTTTTTTTTTTTTCCTTTTTTGGTTAGAAGATAAACTTTCAATTCCACCAAGCGTCCAAAGAAACACAGAAGAATCCAACATAAGAGCATTAACAAGCCACCAAAGGGGAACTCTCCTTCATTCTTGATAATTAGACATATCCAACGAGCCCAAAATGTCGGCCGCAACATTTGCTTCTCTAAAAACATCTCTCGCTAAGTTCATGAAGCAGTAGGCAACAGTTCTGGATCATCCCCCTCGTTCTCCAATACAGCTCCTCCTGATAACAAAAAGAATTTACCATGAGATGAGAGTCGCCTTCAACATGTAAGCTTTGTTTTCCTAGATTCCTCACAAGCTTGAGGCGGAGTAGTAGGGCCATACACTCAGCAACATTTGTGAAGAAATTGTATACCTTTGGCAGCGTAGGCAACTATAAATAGACCATGATGACCTCTACCTAATCCACTCACTTGAATCGATACATCTATGTTTGTGGAGCCATCAAAATAAGTCTACAAGAGAACTTGGTTGAGGCAAATCCCATTTAAGATGGATACATCTTGTCGGTTTAAGTGTAAGCCGAGAATCTTGATTCCACGTCTAGAGCCTATACCAGTCATGCCTTGAATATGCCTTTGCAACCTCGATACATACATACATACAATTATATATAGGTTCCTGACTAGCTCTGGGTTGTATCTTTTACCATTGAAGATGGACTTATTTATGGTCATCCAGCTACCTCATAAAGTGTAGGCATAGATGGTCTTCCAGATAGATAGGATGTGACCCTTTCCCACCTTTTGGTTCCATCATAGAAATGCATCCTGTACCAAGGATAGCTAATCTAAGAGGATCGAGAAGAAGTGAGCCCAATGTTGCCAGATTTGTTTTGGGAAAACTAACATTCTAAGAATAGGTGGTGCCCATTTGATGCATTCTGTCTACAGAAAATTACACAATTTGATTGATCAATGATCTGTCTCTGGACTAGTTTATCCTACGCCAAGGTCGAGTTGCATATGCATATCCAAAGGAAGAAACTTTGGACTAGCTGGAAATTTCCACATAGATCCCAAATGCCAGCATCCGATTCTGGATGAACCCCATCCTCCTCTAAGAGTAGAATATAAGCCAAATTACTTAAGAAGATGTTGTTCGAGGATCTGGCCTAGATCCTCGAGTCATTAGCTCTTCTCAAGTCAACAGGTGTTTGGAGGATCTAGTTCACAAGTGGTTCAGCCATCTATCCCTTATCACAAAGGTCTACCATGTGATTCTCTGCTCATCTATTAGCTCACTAACCCTTATCAAGGGGTCCTTATTCGTGTTGCTAAGAGTGCGGTATTGGTTCAAGGGTTGGGGTCACATTGCCCATCAGCCAAAGGCTAGTAGAGTGGTCGTTGCCAAAATAGGTCTAGTCATTTTGGACATGCATACATGTGGCGAGAATATTTCTCCATATGGCAGATGCTTTGGCGCTGGCCTTTACTGATGGGGACATCATGCGCACGCACACACGCACACCACCCCCCTACACACGTACGTACGCAGAAGGAGGGCCCCACCATCGACATAGCTCAATGACGACATCCAGGGAGGGCCTCCTAGTTAGAAGACGAAGTTTTGGTTCAAAAGGGTGGGCCCGATAGTCAAGAAAAGCCTATCATGGGATCTCATGATCGTGGCCCACTCGTCGGATTGATTTTATATTTTAAGTTTTGCTTATTGTTATTATTTAGAACATCGTGAACACTTTAGATTTTTTTGTTTGGTTTTTATTTTAGTTTACTTCATCGCCAAGTAATAGGTTACGCACATGGTGCGAGTTTTTGGGATATAGGGTTTTCCCTATAAATAGGCACCCCTTGTAGTTTTTTTTATTCATTGAAGCTTAATAAAAATTCCTGCTTTATTTTTCTGCTCTCTTAGTGAGTTGTGGAAGAATTCAAAAGTAGGTGCAAAGCCCTCCCTTTACGAAGGGCTAACTACGGTGGTGTGAAGCCAAATCTATCCCCATCCGCCCCTATCCTCTTCCATTCATATCTCTCATCTTCTATCATCATTATTGCTTTGAATTTTTTAACTTTCGCAGCTATTCATCCCCCTACAACCAGTTTCCAGAATCTGGACCTGTAGGAGGGATTGGAGGTCTTCCCTGGCCGACCAAGGCCTAGGTGTCACTTTGGGGAGGTGGGCTTCCATCACACGTGCGGCCAACCTACCCGCGTACATGCGTTAGCCCCGGGCCACCATCTACACGCAGGAGCTTTCTCTGGGTCAAGTTTTCTTATGGTTTTCCTCTTTTCATTCTTATTTCCTAAACCCTAGCCTTAGTTTGAATTAGCCCTAATTTATTTGCCCCTTTTTTCACCTTAGGGTTCCTTGAATTGAGATTGGGGAATCCCTTGGATTAGAGACTGTTTGCTATGCATGTGTGGTTGATTTCTATTTCCCTTTGAGCATCGTTTGGTTTATAATTTTTATTAGTCCAGTCTTAGCCTGTGTAGGCCTGGACCCGCATAGATTCTCCTTTACTTGAATGTTTGGACTTTTTATGTGGGATATGGAATTTGTGTAATTATTTCTGAACTACGGTGATTTTAAGCCTAAAATCTCACAAATCATGTTTAATTCCATGTCCTGCATCAAATTTGGTATCAAAGCCTAGGGTTCTTGTAGGGGAATTCACCACATATTTAGGGTTTAGTTTGTTTGAGTCCATTATGCATTCAGTTCATCATATGTAGCTTTTAGGAGTCCATAATCCCTGATATTAGTTGCTGAAATTTCTGTTAGCAGGAAGTTAGCAATTTACATTGCTGTAACTTTCTGTTATTCCTTTATTTTGACAACTATATTGCTGGATTTTAGTAGCACTGCATAGTTTCCCTCATATAGAGTCATAGGATCATTTAGTCCCATATAGTTGTTGTAGAAAGTCCTTAGATAGAGTTGCAAGTTGTATGCCCACACATACGGGTTATGGTTTTGGCTAGCACCCTACACTAAACATGGAACAACTGCTAGAGTCACTAAACAAGCTGTCCCAGCAAATTGAGTCTTGGAGTAAGCGCTTGGAACAAGACATAGATCAACACCTTGACCAAATAGAGGCCTCCCTCAGGACAAACCCCACCATTAGGGAAGATGGTCAATCTCAGGCAGGTGGCTAGGAGGATAGACTAATGAATGAAGGTGGCCAAGGAATCAGTCATGGGCGTGCACCCGTACCCCCACCCCATGAGGGACATCAAGACCATTATTTTGAGGGTACAACATGTGCGGCCTCGTAGCTAGAGACAGTGCACCAGAGGCTAGTGTAGAGTTACCTACTAAGGCCATTCCGGTAGTGGATAAGTTTCATGATGCCTTCCCTGATGATCTACAGGATGAGTCTCACCCTAGGAGAGATATAGAGCACACCAGAACATGGGACACCATAATACCTACAGCCAAGTTTTGTGTTTAATAGTTCTGTCGATAGGTCCACAGGTCTCAGTCCTTATGAAGTTGTTACTGGTTATAAACCTGAGAAACCTATTGATCTTGCCCTATGTCACTGTCCCATAGGTTGTCAGAGCCTGCAGAGTCCTTTGTGCATCACATTCATTCATAGCATCAAGAAATCAGGCAGAAGATCACTACTAGTAATGAACATTACAAATTTTCTGAAGACAAGCATAAATGTTTCAAGGAATCAATGTAAGGAACTTTGTGATGGTCCGCTCAGGCCCGATCGGTATCCTCCAGGGGCCGTTCGTAAGTTACACGCGCTAGCGCTGAACCCGTCAAAAATATTTAAAACGAAACGGTTTCAATGGTATGGGGCAAATCTTCCACCCCCATGGGAATTAGTTCCACATTCATTTAGATAGAAGATCTAATTGCATTTCAAGAGGCATTGTCTAGCTTTCGCCTAACCATCCTAATTCATCAGACCTTTCTCTTGATCCATGACCCCCTCCCGACTGTTTTCCCAGCCTCTCTACCCATACCTATATGTCTCTGACCCATCTTCCCAGCTTACTATGTCCCATACCTACCCCTTCTGACCCATTTTTCCAACCTCTACCTTCATACCTATCCATCCCGACCCATTTTCCCTGCCTCTACCTCCCATACCTACATGTCCTGACCATCTTCCCAGCTACTACGTCCCATACTACCCTTCCGACGCATTTCTCAGCCTCTGCCTCACATACCTACCTTCCCACACTAGAGAAGAAGAATAGAGGATATTCTGGACCATCAGATAATATCCACGTCGGACGGCGGGTTTCACAAGTACCTATTTAAATGGAAGTCACGCCCAGCTTCAGACAGCACGTGGCTCACTGAGGAGCTTCAAAGACTTGATCCTGACATCCTGGATCGGTTCAGGAGTTTTATTTCGCCAGTGGCGAAATCTTCGCAGCCTGGGAGAATTGATGGGGACATCATGCGCACACGCGCACGCGCACGCACACCACCCCCCTACGCACATACGTACGCAGAAGGAGGGCCCCACCATCAATCTGGCTTGATGACGACGTCCAGGGAGGGCCTCCTAGCTAGAAGACGAAGTTTTGGTTTAAAAGGGTGAGCCCGATAGTCAAGAAAAGCCCATCATGGGATCTCATGATCATGGCCCACTCGTCGGATTGATTTCATATTTTAGGTTTTGCTTATTATTATATTTGAACATCGTGAACGAATTATATTTCTTTGTTTGGTTTTTATTTTAGTTTACTTCATCGCCAAGTAATAGGTTGCGCACATGGTGCGAGTTTTTAGGATATATGGTTTTCGCTACAAATAGGCACCCCTTGTAGTTTTTTTCATTCATTTAAGCTTAATAAAAATTCCTGCATTATTTTTCTGCTCTCTTAGTGAATTGTGGAAGAATTCAAAAGTGGGTGCGAAGCCTTCCCTTTTCGAAAGGCTAACTACCGTGGTGCGAAGCCACATCTATCCCCGTCCGCCCCTACTCTCTTCCATCCATATCTCTCATCTTTTATCATCATTATTGCTTTGAATTTCTCAGCTTTTGCAGCTATTCATCCCCTTACAACCAGTTTCCAAAATCAGGACCTGTATGAGGGATTGGAGGTCTCCCCTGGCCGACCAAGGCCTAGGTGTCACTTTAAGGAGGTGGGCTTCCATCACACGTGCGGCCGCCCACTCGCGCACGTGCGTCAGCCCCGGGCCACCATCTGCACGCAGGAGCTTTCTCCGGGTCAGGTTTTCCTCTTTTCATTCCTATTTCCTAAACCTTATCCTTAGTTTGCATTAGCCCTAATTTATTTGTCCCTTTTTTCACCCTAGGGTTCCTTGAATTGAGATTGGGGAATCCCTTAGATTAGGGACTGTTTGCTATGCATGTGTGGTTGATTTCTATTTCCCTTTGAGCATCGTTTGGCTTATAATTTTTATTGGTCCAGTCTTAGCCTGTGTAGGCCTGGACCCGCATAGATTCTCCTTTACTTGAATGTTTGGACTTTTTATGTGGGATATGGAATTTATGTAATTGTTTCTGAACTAAGGTGATTTTAAGCCTAAAATCTCACACATGTTTAATTTCATGTCCTGCATCATTTACTTCCCAAAAGGATTGGTTTTGGAGATATTTGGCCCTAATGATGTTCCCCCATAGACAATCCTCCTCATTTGCAATTCAGCACCTAAGCTTCATGATAAAGGCAAGGTTGAATTTTTGAAGCAATCGTATCCCTAGTCCTCCCATTCCAATTGGAAGGTAGACCTGGTTCTAGTTAATGAGGTGTTTGGTTGTTCTTCTATGAGCCGAATTCTGCATGAGATCTATTGAAAATCAGTGGTTTTAAAATAATAAAAATGAAAAATTCAAATTTTTTAAAATTTCAGGATTTTCCCGCCAAAAACGCTTTTTGAATTTTTTGAATTAAAAAGTGCGATGTGTTGTGCTTTATCTCACATCAGAAATGTGAAGAAAAACTTTTGTAGTTTATATGTGGACTTGTGAAGAGTATTCTTACTTGGAGTTTTTTGGAGGAGATGAAACACGGGTTGCGTGTTCCAATGCATAACACTGGAACACACGCACGCACGAGCGAGTGCTCGGGCTCACTCGAGCACGGGCACGGGCACGGGCGTGGGCGAGGGCGTGGGCAGTGTGGCTGGCGCTAAATGGCGTACTTTACACTAATGAGCCTGGGTTATCTTAAATCCGAAACGTCCAGCCGTTTCTAACAATGGATAGCTACCTTAAAAGCCACAATGGTAAAAATGGACGGGCCAGGATGATCCAACGGTCAGATCTTCTGATCTGACGACCAGAAACGTCTAGGATTAATGGACAACGACCAGACGGTGGAGATGTTCTAAGTATTTTAGAATGGAGCTATGGATCGTATCTGATTTGATGGGAGAGATGGTGTGTTGAGATGATGAAATCGGACTGGAATGGTCCAGTTTATATAGGCATCAGGTATAGCACCGTTGCTGTGTGGTATTCAATGGTCCAGAATGTGTAAAAAACGTTTCTGGCCGTTGTCCATTAATCCCAGACGTTTCTGGTCATCAGATCAAAAGATCTGACCATTGGATCATCCTAGCCCGTCCGTTTTCAGACCGTTGTGGCTTTTAAGGTAGCTATCCGATGTTAAAAACGATTGGACGTTTTGGATTTAAGATCCGACCATTCTCAGTCACCTATAAAACCTAAGCTCATTTCGGATTTTCAGATCCACACTGCCCTAAGGCTCTTACCAGACCCATCGCACCATCTCGCGCCAGTTCGCGTAAAGTCGCAAGAAAGCGACCACTCTGCGATACGATGCTCACGTGCGAAGTACAAAGTGCGCCATCTAGCGCCATTACAGCCACACTGCCCTCGCCCATGCCTGTGCCCGTGCCCGAGCCCGAGCACGCGCATTTGTGTGTGGCACTGGAACACACAACCCGTGTTTCATCTCCTCCAAAAACTCCAAGTAAGAATACTCTTCACAAGTCTACATATAAACCACAAAAGTTTTCTTCACATTTCCGATGTGGGACAGCGCACACACCGCACTTTTTAATTCAAAATTTCAAAAACCGTTTCGGCGGGAAAATCCTGAAATTTTAAAAATTTTGAATTTTTCATTTTTATTATTTTAAAAACCAATGATTTTCAACAATCCCCCACTGGTTTTTTAAAACAATGAAAACTCTGCCAGAATAATAACAGTTATTATGCATAAAGAAAGATATCTTGCGATTTGAATCTTTCTTTAGTGTAAGTATTTTAAAGTTATTTCGAAATTTTTGGTTGCTACAGCATTGAACCAGTTATTTCTATATGATATAACCGAAAATACCACACACATAATAGCTCTTGCATTAGGTGTTCCTTTATAATCTCGCTTAGCACTTTTAATGGTCATGTGCTTATCCTGTTTCATGAACGATCCCGAGATAACTCTAACTCTCATGAGAAGCGACACCACTTCTACGTTCACATAGGTGAAATCCTTCCAGTGTTTCCGTTAAAACACTTGTCTTGTTTGACTAGACTTCGTTAAGAGTATAATACTCATCCCTCTTTTAAAACGGCCAGCACTATCATCCTGGATGAGGTTATTAATGTATTTAGAGCTGAAACTTGTCGCTTATCAGTGAATCGTTGTTACCCATTAAACCCAATATTTAGAGATTTTCTAATTTAGGGTTGGGTTTCTTTCACTGGTGAAACTTTGAGTAAAGAGTTTCAACCCCATCCCTCTAGATGTTATCCTTACTACCTCTCTCGTTAGAGGTTTAGTAAAAGGATCAGCCAAGTTATTACTTGACTTTACATATGAGATCACAATGATTCCATCTTGAATCAATTGCCTTACATAGTCATGTCTCAAACTTATGTGTCTGGACTTCCCATTATAGGTACCGTTATAGGCTCTCGCTAGAGTGGCTTCACTATCACAATGAAGTGAAACAGCCGGTATAGGCTTCGCATATAATGGGATTTCTAATAGAAGATCCCTTAACCACTCAGCCTCTTTGCCTGTAGCAGCCAAAGCTATGAACTCAGATTCCATAGTTGAGTGCGTTATGCAAGTTTGTTTCTTAGATCCCCAAGATACAGCTGCACCTCCTAAGGTGAATATCCACCCTATAGTGGACTTGTTGCCCCCTGCACTCGATATCCAACTCACATCGGTATATCCTTCCAACACTGCTGGAAATTCTGAATAAAATATCACTAATTCTTTGGTTTCTTTAAGATAACCTAGAACTCTACTTATTGCTTTCCAGTATTCAACACTTGGATTACTCGTAAACCTGCTTAGTTTACTCACAACGTATGCTATATCTGGTCTTGTGCATTGCATTGCATACATAAGACTGCTATAGCACTAGCATATTCTAGTTGTGCAACTGCTCTTCCACTGTTTTCTTTTAACTTGATACTTGGATCAAACGGGGTCTTTGCCTCTTTAATTTTCAAGTGATTAAACTTGTTTATTATTTTCTCAATATAATCAGACTGGCATAATGCGAAACCCCCACTATGTTTTTTAACTTTGATACCTAATATGGTATCCACTTGTCCAAGATCCTTCATTTTGAAAACTGAATAGAGAAACTTTTTTTGTTTCAATTACACTTTCCATTTTATTACTGATTATTAACATATCATCTACATACAAGCATATGATTACAATATAATCATCACACACTTTTGAATATATGCATTTATCAGCAATATTATGTTCAAAACCATAAGACAGAACTTTAAAATCAAATTTATCATGCCACTGTTTTGATGCTTGCTTTAATCCATACAAAGACTTAACAAATCTACACAATTTTCTTTCATTTCCTGGTAGAACAAACCCTTCTGGTTGCTCCATTGTAAACCTCCTCATTGAGATCACCATTCAGGAATGTTGTCTTCACGTCTATTTGATGGATATGAAAATGATGTATGGATGTTGGAGCGAATAAGATCCTAATCGATGTTATTCGAGCTATTAGTAAATAAGTGTCAAAATAATTGATTCCTTCTTTCTGTCGGAAACCCTTAGCAATTAATCTTGCCTTAAAGGTTTGAATTGTACTATCTGTGTGATATTTTTTCTTCAATACCCACTTGCAACCTATTGGTTTAGAACCTAGAGGTAGATCTACCAATTCCCATGTTGGGTTAGATATTATGTAATCTATTTCATCATTAATGGTCTCTTTCCAAAAAGCGGAGCGTCTTGACAGAGCTCTTCATTAAAAGTTTTAGGTTCATCTTCTATAGTTAAAACCATAGGTATTTTTAATCACCTTCTCTCTGTCACCTTCAACTAGATGAAAAGAGAGTTGCTAAGAGTCTATTTGATCAGGATCAAGACTCTTTTCTACTCTTGCTCTTGACTCCTACGAGGTTCACTAGGAGTTCTCTTATATATGTGTTTCTTTTATAGTTTCATTAGGAGATTGAATCTCAACAATTTTTTTTCTCCGTGAATACAGAATTCTCAAAGAAGTCTACATCTCTAGACTCTATGATTACATTGGGGTCTAAGCCTAGAAGTCTATAGGCCTTACTATGTTGTGCATATCTTACAAGGACACACTTGATAGCTCTTGGTCCTAACTTAGTTCTTTTAGGTTCTGGAGTTCTGCAGAATGCAAGACACCCCCACACTCTAAGATACCCTATGTTTGGTTTTCTTCCTTTTCATATTTCGTATGGAGAGGTCTTGGTTTTCTTAGATGGAATTCGGTTTAAAACATGACATGCAGCTAACAGTGTTTCTCCCCATAGGTTTAATGGCAACTGTGCTTGTATTAGCATTGAGTTGACCATTTCTACTAATATCCTATTTTTTCTCTCTGCTACACCATTCAAGCTTCTTCATTTCAGCTAAGAACTTTGAGGGGAGTCTGGGTGCGAAGCCCTCCCTTTTCGAAAGACTAACTACTGTGGTGCAAAGCCACATTATCCCCATCTGCCCCTACCCTCTTCCATCCATATCTCTCATCTTCTATCATCATTATTGCTTCGAATTTCCCAGCTTTTGCAACTATTCATCCCCTTACAACCAGTTTCCAAAATCTGGACGTGTAGGAGGGATTGGAGGTCTCCCCTGGCCGACCAAGGCCTAGGTGTCACTTTAGGGAGATGGGCTTCCATCACACGTGCGACCAGCCCACCCGCGCACGTGCGTCAGCCCCGGGCCACCATCTGCACACAGGAGCTTTCTCCGGGTCAGTTCATTCCTATTTTCTAAACCCTATCCTTAATTTGCATTGGCCCTAATTTATTTGCCCCTTTTTTCACCCTAGGGTTCCTTGAATTGAGATTGGGGAATCCCTTGGATTAGGGACCGTTTGTTATGCATGTGTGGTTGATTTCTATTTCCCTTTGAGCTTCATTTGGTTTATAATTTTTATTGGTCCAGTCTTAGCCTGTGTAGGCCTGGACCCGCATAGATTCTCCTTTATTGAATGTTTAGACTTTTTATGTGGGATATGGAATTTGTGTAATTGTTTCTAAACTAAGGTGATTTTAAGCCTGAAATCTCACACATCATGTTTAATTTCATGTCCTGCATCATTTACTTCCCAAAAGGATTGGTTTTGGAGATATTTGGCCCTAATGATGTTCCCCCATAGACAATCCTCCTCATTTGCAATTCAGCACCTAAGCTTCATGATAAAGGCAAGGTTGAATTTTTGAAGCAATCGTATCCCTAGTCCTCCCATTCCAATTGGAAGGTAGACCTGGTTCTAGTTAATGAGGTGTTTGGTTGTTCTTCTATGAGCCGAATTCCGCATGAGATCCTATTGAAAATCAGTGGTTTTTAAAATAATAAAAATGAAAAATTCAAATTTTTTAAAATTTCGGGATTTTCCCGCCAAAACGCTTTTTGAATTTTTTGAATTAAAAAGTGCGATGTGTGTGCTTTGTCTCACATCAGAAATGTGAAGAAAACTTTTGTGGTTTATATATGGACTTGTGAAGAGTATTCTTACTTGGAGTTTTTTGGAGGAGATGAAACACGGGTTGCGTGTTCCAATGCATAGCACTAGAACACACGCACGGGCACGGGCGTGGGCGAGGGCGAGGGCGTGGGCAGTGAGGCGGTGTGGCTGTAGTGGCGCTAGATGGCGCACTTTGCACTAATGAGCCTGGGTTTTATAGGTGACTGAGAACGGTCGGATCTTAAATTCGAAACGTCCAGCCGTTTCTAACAATGGATAGCTACCTTAAAAGCCACAACGGTCTGAAAACGGATGGGCCAGGATGATCCAACGATCAGCTCTTTTGATCTACGACCAGAAATGTCTAGGATTAATGGACAACGACCAGACGGTGGAGATGTTCTAAGTATTTTAGAATGGAGCTATGGATCGTATCTGATTTGATGGGAGAGATGATGAAATCGGACTGGAATGGTCCAGTTTATATAGGCATCAAGTATAGCACCGTTGTTGTGTGGTATTCAATGATCCAGAACGTTTGAAAAACGTTTCTGGCCATTGTCCATTAATCCCAGACGTTTCTGGTCGTCAGATCAGAAGATCTGACCGTTGGATCATCCTGGCCTGTCCGTTTTCAAACCGTTGTGGCTTTTAAGGTAGCTATCCGTTGTTAGAAACGGCTGGACGTTTCGGATTTAAGATCCGACCGTTCTTAGTCACTTATAAAACCCAGGCTCATTTCGGATTTTCAAATCCACACCGCCCTAAGGCTCTTACCAGACCCATCACACCGTCTCGCGCAGGTTCGCGTAAGGTCGCGAGGAAGCGACCACTCTGCGACACGATGAGCACGTGCGAAGTGCAAAGTGCGCCATCTAGCGCCACTACAGCCACACTGCTCACGCCCTCGCCATCGCCCGTGTCCGTGCCAGAGCTCGAGCCCGAGCCGGAGCGTGCGCGTTTGTGTGTCCTTGTTTCATCTCCTCCAAAAAACTCAAAGTAAGAATACTCTTCACAAGTCCACATATAAACCACAAAAGTTTTCTTCACATTTTTTATGTGGGAAAAAGCACACACACCGCACTTTTTAATTCAAAAAATTCAAAAAGCGTTTCGGCGGGAAAATCCCGAAATTTTAAAATTTTTGAATTTTTCATTTTTATTATTTTAAAAACCACTGATTTTCAACAATCCCCCACTGGTTTTTTAAAACAATGAAAACTCTGCCAGAATAATAACAGTTATTATGCATAAAGAAAGATATCTTGCGATTTGAATCTTTCCTTAGTGTAAGTATTTTAAAGTTATTTCGAAATTTCTGATTGCCACAGCATTGAACTAGTTATTTCTCTATGATATAACCGAAAATACCACACATAATAGCTCTTGCGTTAAGTGTTCCTTTATAATCTCGCTTAGCACTTTTAATAGTCATGTGCTTATCCTGTTTCATGATGAACGATCCCGAGATAACTCTAACTCTCATGAGAAGCGGCACCACTTCTACGTTCACATAAGTAAAATCCTTCCAGTGTTTCCGTTAAAACACTTGTCCTATTTGACTAGACTTCGTTAAGAGTATAATACTCATCTCTCTTTTAAAACAGCCAACACTATCATCCTGGATGAGGTTATTAATGTATTTAGTGCTGAAACTTTTTACTTATCAGTGAATTATTGTTACCCATTAAACCCAATATTTAGAGATTTCTAATTTAGGGTTGGGTTTCTTCACTGGTGAAACTTTGAGTAAAGAGTTTTCAACCCCATCCCTCTAGATGTTGTCCTTACTACCTCTCTCGTTAGAGGTTTAGTAAAAGGATCAGCTAAGTTAT
>JAJHSJ010002204.1:0-33975 GCA_021015155.1 Magnolia officinalis
GTTAGGAAAGCTTATTCCATAGGTCATTATATATCATATGATTTTGTGAATATGATGATTCTCGAGCATGTGATATTGTCCCCACATGTGTGGAGTGTGTGTATGTGCATGCATAAGCCGGATCTAGAACATCAAGCTAGATCTTAATGTCTGGTATTAGCTAGCTTGTACTTCCTAAACTTGTTATAGTTATACATTGACTTGAGAAGACCTGGTCTTAATAGGGATTTAACTTGTGTGTGTGTGTGGTGTGTGTGTGTGTTTGTGTGTGTGTGTGTGTTGTGTGTGTGGTGTGTGTGTGTGTTGTGGTGTGTGTATATATATATATAAGATATAAGCCTTTTAAGTAGATCATGGTGTATTGGGTGGTTGGTTAAATTTCCCCCGAAGATTAGGATTTTTAACAATTGATTTGCAGTACTTAATGCTCAGAATTGTATCAGAAATCAAAATGATTGAGTTGGCCAAATTTGCTTTTATAAATTATTTTAATTGAATAATTAATTTTTGAAATGATCATATGCCAATTTTATGAAATCAACAGTTATGATTTATTGATGTAGTGTACATCCACTTCTTCTCTTCTTTGTTATACTTCCCCATGGAAGAAGTAGACAGAGGGAGCCCTTGTAACAACGGCTCTACAGAGCCAAGTTCAAGTTGATTGGCTTGCTAATGGATTTGAACTTTAACCAAGTATAAAAAGGTGAGACCCAAAGCCAATCCAACTTCTTAAAAGGTCCAAAGAGTTAGACCTGACTCATTTATGCCGTGCCCTAATTACAATAATAGTGCACTAATTCCATACATTTGGGAGGGAAAATGGTGGTCGTCCGCATGGTTCTATTGGCTCAAAAAGAGTGAAACACATGGGGCCATGGTTTGGTGATCCAAACCGTTAAGGGGATGGGATGAGATACACATCTAATAGTCTCAATTCAAGTTAGGGCATGTTTAGATTATCAATTATCATGATCATGGATAGGAAAAGCGCTTTCATTACCATTTTCGCATTGCCAAACCAAATGTGAAATTTGTTAATCAAATGCAAATGTTTTCAAAAATACATTAAAGAATTTATAATTATTACACCTTTTCATATATAATTTTGAAAATTTTGAATCCTAACAAGTAATATTATGTATAAACGTAATGATTTGACATTAAAATATGAAAAAAAAAATACAATCATTATAATTTTATTGTTAATAAAGCAATTATGGAATCATACAATGTTGTTAGGATAATCACTGCACTTTATCACCATGATGTATGCGTTTCATTGTAACGTCTTGAAAATTGGGGGTCGTGCATACACTCGACTCCCAAGTTCCCGAGTATCACTTATAACTGATTTTTACCTAATTGCGTTTAATCAGGTTTAAATGCGCAGCATGGAATTACTTGGAATATGGAACACAATCACAACTAGTCTACTGAAATGAAAGAGGTCAAATATATACAAGTCCAAAAGAATATAAATGAGTCACACAAGGCATTGCCCAACAAAATCACAAAAGAATGACAAGTCCAAAAGAATAGTACGCTGAGTCCACCACTCAGCGATCCAAAACCCGTCCACTAGGTCGATGGGAGACCGTCCATCAGCTGGAAGTAGGACAACTCGTCCTCCTCCTCAAGACTCGCGCCGTCAGGCTCCTCGTACTCTGCGTCACCTGCATCTATGGGAGAGTCTGGTTGGTGTTTTAAAACACCGTCCCATAATGGGAGTGGGTGATCAACTCAATGGGTGTTATTAATCCTAAGTTACAACAGACATCAATTATATTATGAATTTAATGAAAGACAAACATTCATAAAACCTTAACTAATTTTGTTAAGGCATATGCATGATAAATGATATGATGCATGACCTCGCCACGACACTCCCTCGAGCAACTCCGTCTAACGATCACACATGACCAGCATTTCCTTATTGCGACCTCAACTACCAAGTTGCCACAACCTAGCTAATGCGATGCATGAATAAAGTTAACCGAGTATTTAGTTAATTCCGTTCATCCAGCAAATTGGGAAAACTGGTACACCCCACGATATCAATGCCCTTAACTAGTTGCGAGGCCAAGGCCCCTCAACGCGCGAGGCCAAGACCCCGCGATCCTTGATCCCATCGGAGTCCCCACCCCCAATTGCAAGCACGTGGAGAGTGTTGGGAAGCTGGATCGCTCACGATCACTACAGGGAGGCTCATCACCCCAGCATAGGCCGACAGCTCGGACGCAGTGTCTCATTCCATCATGCCCGGCTCTCGAGTCAGTGGATCGGTCTCAATTGGTTATCAGTGGGCTTCAGCGGTTGGAGGGTGTTCCAAGATCCATACAGGCGTGAGCAAACAGGGTTAACAAACATGGTTAGTCAGTACGTAGACTAGACCGTGTGAGTCTAGGCGAGTACGTGACGGACGACATTGGGTACAAGCGACCCATGTAGTCCAACTACTCTCGCCCACTCGTATCTGCCCAAATCTACCGGTCTGGCCTCAGGAAAGTCCTACCGACGGGACTACCTTCTCTCACCTCAGTTTCCTGACTAACCTAGGGATTTGAGGGTAATCAATGATACTTCAACAATTCCGAATTTAACATCTAACACAAGTGATGTCATGCATTCATACTTCAAACATGAATATTCAGATTTTTCTGTAAATGTAAGTACTAACAGTATTACAAGATAAACGTGCATGTGTGTGGTGTGGGTTAACGAGGAGATCAAGAACTATACACCGTTCACAGCACAATTATGTAACAAGGACTAATGCTAGCATAACATACATTGGGGACTTAAGCAAGCACACACACACACACACACACACACACACACACACACACACACACACATATATATATATATAACAAAGATTAATGTAACATACAAGCTATAGGGGGATCATCACAAGAATCAAGCAATAATGAACATGCATTCACCAAACCCATGCCCAATCACGTTGAGGAACAACAAACATGCCAAATCAATCCATATTAATTGAGAGGGTCTAAAATGTAAGGTCTATTCTTCACATATATCATCCAAGCAATCATAATCATTAGATTCATACTAAAATTGGTGCTAGGCCACCTAAGAATAATAGTCCGCACCTTGTGATACTTCGCCCAACTCATGGCGCTCCTTGGGTTAGAAAATTGAAGAAAATGATTCCTAAATTAATTTAGAAGCAATTATGTAAGATTCATGCAATTTATTTTAGAAAAACCTAGGTTGGGGAGTAGGTTTTGTTTCTTATCTTCCAATTGCGAATGAGGCGGATTCGGCGGAGGGAAATGATCGACGCTAGGGCTTGATTAGAGGAGACCGATGAAGGGGAGCAACACTAAAGCCTCCCCCACCCTACTCTCTCTCTCTTCCTCTTTCTCTCTTTCTCTCTTCCTTTTCTCTAGGGAAAAATCGTATGGGGAGAGGGGGTGCCCAAATGAGGCCCTTTTATAATGTCAAATTTGGTGTTAATGGCCCCAAGGGTTAGGTTTTTACTATACTGGACCTATGGGAGGGTCTTTCTAAGCTCTAGGGCCCACTATGGGGTGTACATATTGATATACACCATAGGATAGTTAGCTCTAATGATGATTATGTATGTATATGATCGGCCCGCCATTTGGATGCACCGATCGACAGATATGATTAGAAATCTGTTCAACGGTCACCGATAGTCGATCGGGGCCGCGACTATACAGATATGAGTAGGGAAATATCCTTACTCCACGGGTAAAGTTTGGTCGTAAACCGACGGTCCGAAATCTTCAACTTTGCATAAGAGTGGACGACCCAATTCACTTAAGTTTCAGTTCATTCTTTTAGGGTATTTGCACTTCTCATGCACTCGTCCTTTAGCTCAAGTTGAGCAGTTCTGGACAACACCTAGGTCTAACTCCCGCAGTTCTGGACAGCACCAAGGTCTAACTCCCGTGATGGACGTCAAGCCCAGTAAGACGGATATTATTCTATAGTTTTGGAACTAGTGGCCCACCAACGAGCGGTCTAGAGCTTGTTCAGGAAATCGGGACATTTCTGGAATGAATTAGGTATTGAGATTTCTCGTGGGCAATGATTAAGGTTTGGATTAACTATGCTCCTGGTGTGGCCTATTTATAAATATTGAAAGTGGAGATTTGGTCATGATTACTCTAAACCGTCGGTTTTAGGCTAAAAGAGTAACGGGATTGATTTAGTCTATTATTCAAAATCCGAACCTTATCTGACTCGGCTCCGGTTAGATCTTTAATTTAGTTATGATTGTTTTGATTAGTTAGCGATGAGTCGGTTAGATTTTGGGCCCTATGTGAGTAAATCATTGGGCTAAACTTGGTGTTCAAATGATCGGACGGATTCGTTGGCTTCCTACGGCTGATTAATCAGACTTGTGTGGTTCTTTACCAGTTTTACCCGTGTATAAATTAACATTTAGTGCTAATGGTCATTAAGTGATAATATAAGTTAATTACAAAAAAAATTTCAAGGATTTTTTTTGAAATCTAAAACAATGAAAATCCAGGATTTTACATTCATCCATTTTTACCGATCATTTTATGGCTTGATCCCAAAAACGAGAGGAATATAAATCTAAGGTGGACCACACCACGGGAAACAATAGTGATTGGATATCCACCATTAAATCCTCCTAAGGCCCACTGTACTGTTTATTTGACATCCAATATGTTGATTAGGTCATACAGACCTAGATGAAGGGAAAAAACAAAGATCAGATTGATCCAAAACTTTATGGCCCCCAAAAAGTTTTTAATGGTTGACGTTCATTCAACACTGTTTCCTGTAATGTGGTCTACTTGAGATTGAGATATACCTCATTTTTTGTCTCATACCCTAAAATGATCTAGAAAAATAGATGGACAGCATGGATGAAAAACATACATCATGATGGGCCCACAGAGCACCGACCACAGCCATTGGCTGCTGGCAGGGGAGTAGCCAATCCGTTTCCTTTTGGGCGGCCCCATCAACAGTGAGGCCCATCATACTAACGGTTTGGATCGTTGAACACGTCTCCACAGTCATGGAATCATGCGTGGGAGCAAACATTACAGTGGGCCCACACAGATGGTGCAGCAAGAAAGGTTCGAAGTATTGTGTTGTACCATATTGTAATAAATTCATCAGTGATGCCAAACGTCCATGCTATCCATCAGGTGGGAAGGTCCGGAAGGACCTTTTAGATATTCTCACCAAAAAATGAAGCTGATCCAAGCATTTGGAGCACGATAGAAACAGTGGACGGTTAGAAATCTCAGCCGTACATTATTTTGTAAACAGTGGCCCACCTCACCAGTGGACCTACCCGTTTCCTGGGCCAGTGCATCTACACAGCAGTACACCTCGGATGGATGGATTGGATCTATGTGCCATGATGGCACGTTTGCGACTGGCAAGATGCATCGATTCAATCGATATTTTGAATCCTAACCGTCTGCCTAGCCCCTTGAAAATGGATGGTTAGAAACAAAAATGATCAACGGCCCACCAAACTTCCTCATTCGCCAGACAGAAAATTATCTGCTGGTTGGTTAAGATCATCTAATCCGTGTGGTTGAACATCTGATGGATGGCTGGGATCATCACCAGGTGAAATCTACGGTAGATCTTGGTGTGCAAGATCGATTACTTAAACTCTTCATGGTGAAATTTGCACATATATTCGTGTCCCAGATCCGAGATCTGGGCCATCCATAAGGTGGGATCCTTCCATGGAAAGATTGGACCGTGAAATAGGATCCTTCGATGGTGGGCCATGCCACGTGTGCACGTATTACCTGGCCCATCCTCAAAAATTCAGTTTTTAGTATACATTTGTGGCAAGGGTGACTGTTATTTATTTTGAACTTATCTTCACTTTTTCCTGTACCGTGGCCCATTATAGTTTTAGATTTGCATGGTTTTTGAGTTGATGTAATAAAATGAATTGGGTCAACGGATACAACGTGAGTGAATTTCACATAATAACATGTTTTTAGATTTTTGGTAGCATATGCACATTCCAACACTGAAACTGAAACTGTTGCAGGCCATTAGCCTTTGGGTTTATGAGTAATCTTCCAATGATTCAAATCATTTGTATGATTGGTAATACATCGGTAATACATTGTATAGGGAATACATAACTCTAATGTTGTAACGTTACAAAACCAAGATGATAGAAGGTATGCAATACTCATTCTTAGTCTCTTTTTTAAAAATAAATAAATAAATAAAAATCAATTAATATCACTTCTCTCCCTGTGTTATATACAAGCCACGCCCACCAATAAATTGAGAGTTTTGCCAAAAAATACACTGATAGATATAATGACTTTATCAAATAGATTTGTCCTTGCTCACCTTAAACGATTTTTCAAATATTAAAAAGAGTATATATTTTAAGAATTTGTATTTGGAACTACTCCCCATGAACAGATTGATCATTAAAAAGCTAAGGACCTATTCAAATCTAAAAACCCTATCAATCAAATAGAATCATCCTTCCAAGCCTAAGGAGTCGTTGGAAAGAGTATTATTTGATATGCATTAACAATCACAATAAATATATGTGAATTGGAACCACCAATTGTCTTCGACAATCACTAGTTGTCTTTGACAGCCCACCGGATGTAATAGAAATCCACCCGCATACTGTTTTTGGAATGCATTGGTGGAGAGAAAGTAAGAGACATGACCTTTACTTGTGAATTGGTGGTGATCATGATACATGTGAAATGGATTCACTTGCTTTTTTATGTGATTTCAAAACACATAATACATTTTAAATGTGGATTCACATGCTTTTTATGTGATTTCAAAACACCCCTTTTTGGGTTCTCTGATGTGAATTGAATTCCAATTCACATCAAATACACTATATCCCAAATGCACCAATTCACACTGCTTGCATGCTCTCAAACGACCGCTAAATCTACTCATGCACTGAATATTTGTTGGGCTGGAGATTATGTTATCCTTCATGTGTTTTAAGGATGAAAAACAATCAGATACAATGGCTGTATCATATGTCACCTACATGCAAGGTACCAAAACTAGTGTCACTGTACCATTTTTCACCACCAACATGCCACTTCTTAGGATGTAAATACCATTAAAACGGTATAACACAGCATCAAGATCACTTGGCAAAAAAAAAGCCAATCCAATCATAAGGTGGGCCACACTGTTGGAAGCAATGGAAAACCGATGGTCTGACTCAACATACAGGTGAAATCCACCTAATAAGAGGATCATGGTGAAGCCAGTTACTTTCTTGTAACTGATTTCCGAAAAAGGGGGCATGGTACAATACCATAGGTTACGATACAGTTTCCTGTATGTGATCAGATCGCCATATCTTATGTTAAGACAAGCTGTTTTCCACTGAGTTACAAATGTAGAATCATAGTGTCTTGTAACAGCTGTAAAAGCCGTCATGTAAAGGTAACAATGGCAACCGTTACACGTTATGGGGTCATAATGGCAAACCAGAGAGAGAGAGAGACCGTAATGGCCGTTATGGGGGCCATAATGGCCATAACAACCTGTATCTTAACATAACGGTGGTGGCCATTATGGCCACCGTTACCATTACGGAATACCTTGTGTAGAATATACTATCGGTACAAACAGGAGGCAACACCATGATGGCATCTTTGGCCTGATGAGATGAGTTCCACTCATGTGAACGGATTGTCCAAACAGATTGCAAGCTGTCTAGCAGAACTCTATCCTGTAGCAGACTCCTCCAAAGTGGCTCTTCCCCAAGAAGGTGGTGGTTCCATAGATCTAAGGGGGGATTATTTGATACTCTGGCTGTGTATGACACTTGATACACAGGTACAAAAAAATGGTAGATGTAACATATATTAACTCGAAGTAAACAGACTAGATTGTGAAACCCACTGTCATCAAGTTACAATCTAAAAACAGAATTTTAACTATCCTAACCTCTGATCTGTGGACACTTTTTTTTTGTGGAAATAAGACCATTGGATTTTTATTTTTGTTTTTAACTGTCCAATAAATGTCCACCAATTTAATAATTCGATGACCAGATAAGAGTAATATTTTGTTCATGATATATCTAAACTGGTACCCATAATTTCAACAAATTAGTTTGAATTGCTTGCATGCTACAGATGCAATTTCTAAATAATTTATAACTGCCCGCATATCATCCATCACACTATGCCAGAGTGTCAAAGTATTTCTCTAGATCTAATGGGTCTTCCCACAGATGGTGGACACTCAAAACATCTAGTAGATTAGAGGATCATGACCCAAAATCTGAAAAATGATGATGATGATTGATGGTTATGAAGGCTCCCTGGATGTGAATGCCCAATCTTCAAGAACAGAGGATTCCCATCCCAAAATATGAAAATAATACTTTATTTTACAATTAAAATAATAAAAAATAACCCACCAATCAAAAGAAGAAGAAGAAATAGTGACATGCCTGATCAACCCAAACCGGTGACTGAACTGAGTCCCGAGCCGAGTCTTGGTTTTTGAAACTATGCTTCCGCAGGTCTCTCCCCCACATTGGGTAAATAGTTTCCCCTCCGGAGTTAAGATCCAGCCATTGATCATCCCTTGGGATGATGGGAGATTCCTCCACAATGGCTGTAAAAGGATGTTGCATCCGTTGCTAGAGTAGTCTCTTCCTGATCAAAAGAACCATCTCCGGTTCCTCTTTACACCATACACAGGGGATGGCTGCATGAAAAAGATGCAACGGGCGTCTTCATAATAGAGTTAATTGCTGAACTCTTTATGGGTACAGTTCTGCTGAGGCATAACTCAGGCGGGTTGGGTCAGGTTGAGGCTCAACCCGAGCCCAATCCAACCTCAAGAGGACCCAACCCGTAATTCAACCTGATCTGAATTCCAACTGGAGCTGCACGACCCTAACCCAACCTGAAATCCTCTACACTCAACCCTAAACCGACCGGACCCCGACCCAAATACGTGTTATTATTCCCAAACTGACCTAACCCAACCCGAATTTGCTCATCCCAATTTCAAACTGGCATGGAGTTTTCCAACCCAAGTCGGATGCACCATATCTCAGACCCATAACCTAACATATGGCATGTATCCATGAGGACCTTATCACACCATACCTCAACCTTGTACTCCACCCAATATAAAAAAGAAAACTGTGCACCTAAAGTTAACCCAAACTTCTCCGCCTTTCCTTGAACCAACAAATCTGGTATAGAAGTAGAGATGCTTGTGCTCTTTAAATTTTAATTTCTATCTCCATTTCTTGCGAGACAATGTTCTCACTACTCCCTAGGGGTGTACATCAAGTCGAGCTGGCCTCAGCTCGACTTGGCTCGGCCACTAGCTGACCTCAGCTCGAACTCGGCTCGGCTTGGTCCTCGAGCCTGACTGGCCAGCTCAGCTCGGTTCGGTCAGCAGCTCGGGCCAGTTCGAGCCGAGGTCGCCATTGCAGTATTTTCACAAACACTTTGACTGCACCTTCAAAATCTCACTGTAATTGAGACAGAAGCAATGGTTTTACAGGTATTTTATCAAACACCTTCTAAGCAACATAAAAATCAAGAAAAAAAGGGTGTTGGTTTCATACACATACCTTCCTTGCCACCAGCCACACTTCTTTGAGTCATTTCATCAAACACTTGGTGAGCAACATCAATATCAAAGTAACCGAGTCACCGAACTGGTTCGATCCAAGTTTGATTCGAGTTGGGTTCGATCCAAGTCGAGTCATGCTGGGGCCAGCTCGAACTCATTTTCGAGCTCAAAAAATCAGCTCGACTCGGCTCAAACTCAGCTTCGAATCGAGCTTTTTTGAGTTGAGTCAAGTCGAGCAAGCTAACCAAGCTAGCTCGGTTCGTGTACACCCCTACTACTCCCCTGTCTATCAAAATCGTGCATATATTTCCACTAGAAGTGCAAGTAGTATAGAAGACATTGTGTCGCAATGATTGCCCTTCATTCATCACCCGAGGCGTCAAAAGCATAATCCATTGGATAACCAACGACTCACCCCAATCACTATACACATATATTACATCTTCTCCAATATATGCCCCATCATCATATGCACATTCTACATATTCTTTATCATCCTCGATTTTCAAACGGTCGAGAGTGGCGTCAACATATTCTCCTTCCTTAACCAAATTCACTTTAACTATGGATCGATGTTCAAGACAGAGAAAAGAGCGATGTCCCGGCTACCCACACTTAAAAGTATGCAAAAAGAGTGTTGTTTTGCCCCGCCTTAGGTCTCTAGTGCCTTGTCCATAACCACCTTCCCCATGTTGGGGTTTGGTTTCATTGTTAAACATTGGCCATCATCCCTCGACCTATGGAAGGCTCTGTGGTTGTCTAATTTGGAAAGTTAGCATGCTGCCACATTGTTGAGGACGATCCCTTAGGACACCAAATCACCTCCCAAGTCCCTAATTAATGATCTCCTCAACTTCTAATAAAGTGTATATGCATTAGACATCTCAAATACATCTTGGAAAGCCAATTCCATACCTCGACATCATGGACAGGGTTTCATGAGTATGAAAACCATTGAGATATCTTGAAATATTTTGGTCTTCATAATCATGAAACTCTGCCCATGATGTCAAGGTATGGAATTCCTCAGTTCATAGATTTATTTTCTTGATGTAAATTGTGACATCTTTTGATAAAAATCATGGATTCACAAGTGTAAACTTCCTCTTTAGTTTCTCTTTCATCTTTTACTAAGAATTCACTTTATTCTTACCTTGGCAACTTCATTTGGCTTGGAGATCATCCTACCATGCTAACTCGTGACCAGATAACTTCCTAGCTACTAACTTAACCTTCCGATTGTCCGCAATTTCCTCATACACGAACACCTTTTTCCACCTTCCTTAGACAATTGATGCAATCGTCAACATGCAAATGACCATGGAATTTCATAATTTCTACCTTAATTCCGAGCTCTCTGCAATTGAAGGATTCAATCATTAGTGTCTTCACAAGTTACGGCCACCCGTTATTGGTTGGGACCGTTGTGGGGACCTTCCCCTACATGTCCATGTATTCCAACTTCGGTTTTTAGATTCCCTCCGTGACGGACCGCACCCACTTGATTAGTGAGATTCCCTACCATATGCATGAGTTGATCTACTCATTTTATGAGTGTGTGGATCAATTGGGTTACTTGCGCAACTCTTCATTTGTCACCCCCTTCCATCAGGAGATGATGCAGAGACGAAAATATCCAAATATAACCCACTTTAATACCAAGATGGTGCAACTCAGTTATTGAGTTAACAGAATCTCGATACATGAATTGTGCAAAGAATTGGACAAGAGCACGCCGCAAGAATATTTGTGTCCCCCCCCCTAAATAATAAATAAATAAATAAAATTCCACAAATGCTTGATTTCACGTTTGGAGTGCAACATTGCAGCAATTTGGAGAAATTTCAATTTTTTCCCCAAATTGGACCACCTACACTCAAATTTTGAAATTAAAGTGTTTGCGATGATCATTTCATCAAATACTCCTAAATACTTCAAAATAGTCTTAATTAACAGTTGGTTGAAAGAAAATTTCAAAAAAAAAAAAAAAAAAAAAAAAATGCAAAACATGTAGAACCAATGGATATTGAAATAAAAGCTCCAACTACATGATTTTCTTGCAAAACATGAAAAACCAATGGATTTATAAGCATTTGACATTGATTTAACAAAATTTCAACAAAAAAGAGATCAGAAATTGAAAATGCTCTCCGGACAGAACATATGGGATATATCGGCACTACCTGTATGTTTCGTATCGCACAAGTGGGATACAAGATATATCGTGGAATATATCGGCCGATTTCGTCGATATTTAAAACATTGGTGACAACATAACCGAAGAACCAAATTTCAAATCCTAATCCCAATTTTTAAATCAACACAATCCTAAGTCGACCACTAAGTTATATATCAAGCATTTGAAGAACTGATCATTATCAGGTTTTCAAAAATGCACTTGGATGCTCAAATGAAATGAATCAAACTAACTCATTTCAGTTAAAAGGAACAAACCAATGTGAGGCTAGCCTAACTCCACTCAAAATGAGAGACTATCACCACAGGGGGCAGACTCCTTTGTTAGTTTTGTTTTGGCCTGTTTAAAAAATAGTGTTGACTCTTCAAACATGCATGTGCCACAGGGAATTCAGACTGTACAAATCCTTGATATAACTATGGGCAGAGCATAACTCAAAAATTGCATTGATAAGATAGCATTATGATTAACCATCTGATTTTTCCCTTCGAATTTCGACTGCTCACCATTTTACTATTAACCATCCATTTGATAGACATTAAATTCAGCGGTTAGGATTGCTTGATCAGAGTGATTTTAGAGATACGTTCCACAATTTGGATGGTCTGGATAGCTGCACATCAATGCCGCATGTCAGAAGAATAAGTCACCAACATCTTTTAAATGGTGCAGTGCTAACATAGGAATCTAAGGCCACTTCAACTTTGCACACTAACTCTTTATTGAATTTGATTTATTGCAATTCAAATCAATTGAGCATCCAAATGCACCAAAAAGAAAAAAAAAAAAATGCTGTAATCCAGTGAATACTAAAAGCAATCATCTACACACCAGCCAAACAAAAGAAGATATCATGAGAAATTCATTAAAATATAATATTGATCTCAATGGTACATTAAAAACATCGATGCCACCACAACAAAAACATGACAAATAGAATCGTCTAGAAGGCTTCATGCAATAAAGAAAGATTCACCATAATTTCAATTGCGAATGGTAAAGAAATAAGGATAAATAAACCATAAGAAAAACACAGCATCGGAAACCTAGATAAGGGGAAAAAATATATCACCCCGCACTACCGTTTCTACTCCAAATACCACTTGTATGTGTCAACGAGCCCATCCCGCAGCGAGATCTTCGGGACCCACCCCAACCCTGCCAGCTTTGAGCTATCCATGAGCTTTCTCGGCGTCCCATCCGGCTTCGTCGAGTCCCACACAAGCTCCCCCTCGAAACCCACCACTTCCTTTGTGATCTCCGCCAGTTCCTTGATAGTCACCTCCTTCCCACTCCCAACATTCACGTGCTCCAATCCGCTATACTCCTCCATCAAGAACACCACCGCATCCGCCAGATCATCCACATGCAGGAATTCCCGGAGTGGCGATCCCGTGCCCCAGACCGTCACCTCCTTTGCCCCTGTGACCTTTGCTTCGTGGAACCGCCGGATCAGAGCAGGCAGCACATGTGAATTCTGGGGGTGAAAGTTGTCGTTCGGGCCATACAGGTTCGTGGGCATCAAGGAGATAGCATCCCATCCATACTGCAGCCGGTACGCCTGGCACATCTTGATCCCGGCGATCTTGGCGACAGCGTACCATTCATTGGTGGGCTCGAGCGGGCCGGTGAGGAGCGCCGACTCAGGGATCGGCTGCGGGGCGAATTTGGGGTAGATGCAGGACGATCCAAGGAAGAGGAGCTTCCTCGTGCCGTGGCGGTGGGCTGCGTCAATCACATTGGTCTGGATCTGGAGGTTGATGGAAATGAAGTCAGCAGGGTAAGTGGAATTGGCGTGAATGCCGCCTACCTTGGCGGCAGCAAGGATGACGTAGTGAGGCCGGTGACGAGAGAAGAAATCTTCGACGTCGGATTGCCGGGTGAGGTCGAGCTCGGAATGTGATGGGAGAAGGAGATTGGAGAAGCCGAGGGAGCGGAGGCGGCGGACGATGGCGGACCCCACAAGGCCGCGACCACCAGCAACGAAGATCGTGGCGGTTTTGTCGGTTAGGAAAGAGGAGGGAGAGATAGTAGCTGGAATTGGAAGGTGAAATTAGCGTTAGGGTTTTTCAAGATCAGATCTTGCCCTTTATCTATCTAATTAAAGAAGAAGTGCTTCTGTTTAGACTATTTACACCCAGCTTGATTGATTTTTCATACGCTTATTTTCAGTTTGGGAATTAGAACAGTACAAAGTGTAGTGTGGTGTAGTGTAGTGTTTGAATTTAAAAGATGTAGAATAGGTGTACGAAAAAATCAAATTGAATGGGTGTAAATATCATTTTCGTGAGAGAGAGAGAGAGAGAGAGAGATTCGTACCTTTTTCGGGGCCTTCTCCCATTCTGGCGAGAGAGAGAGAGAGAGAGAGGGGAGAGAGATTCTGCTACTAGGAAAGGAAGAAAGGGCAGGGAAGTAGATCTTGGAGGTCTGTTGACTCCACACGCGTGTCCGTGCCGTACACATCCACACGTAGAGGTGTGTGCCGCAATGTGACACGTGAGTGAGATCCGAGCTTTCCATCAGGTGATCATACATACGTTGTGGGCGGAAGCGGATTGGCTGGTGTACCACACACCAGCCACCTGGCTCCTCCAGGTACGTGTCGTGCGAAGACGAGCGCTGACGCTCCTCGATCTCCGAGTTGTACGAACGGTTCCGAGTATATCAAAGTTACACCGGCCCACAAAGGTACATTGGCCCACTATAATGTATTTTTTATATCCACACCGTTTATCTATTTGGATAGATCATTTTATATCATTAACTCAAAAAAAAGTCATATCCAAAGCTCAAGTGGACCACACCACAAAAGCTCGTTGTTTTCCATTGAATATTTGTCGGGCCATCATGACGTTTATTTTCCTTTGAATCTGTTCGTGATGTTACAAAGACTCGTTGAAGAGGAAAAAAATATCATATTGATCCAATACTTTTATTACCTCAAAAGAATTTCAATAGTAGATGTTTAATCTCCCATTGTTTTCTATGGTGTGGTCCACTTATCAAGTGCTTTGATATAATACATACCTCATGATGTGACTCACAGAACTTGATGACATTATAATACGTGCCTAATCATGGGACCATGGAACTTAGTGACATCAGCACACCACCCAAGTCCTTGTGTGTTTTTTTTATTTTTAAATTAGCTGGTTAGTACACCCCACCGTTAGTTCACACTTCACTTTTCTGCTTCTAACTAAATAATCTTGGAAAATAAATGACCAGTGTGGATATAATAAATACATAATTGTGGGGCCATGTTACATCAATGCCAAGATTTCATCGTTGAAACAGGAGTATCTTCGTTCATTCTACCACTTGATATAAAAATTGAAGGGCAATGATTCTCACTGTTAAAACATTAGTATGGCAGCATCCAAACTGTTCACAAGGTCAAATATCATGATAAACAGGTTTCAATAATAAACATTCAATCCTTCACAAATTTTTTATAGTTTGGTTAGCATAATCTTTAAAAATACATTATTATTTTTTCGTTCGCTTTAAGATGAGCTGGCCAAATAAAAGAACAACTAAGGATATAACACATACCTCGTGGTGGGACTCACAGAACTTGGTGACGTTAACACACCATCTAAATGGATGTGCTACTGCACTGGTATACCACTAGAGCTGGGCATCGGACCAAGTCGAATCGGATTGGGTCCAACTCGATTCGGTCTGAAATCTACATGGGCTGACCCGAAGTCGATCTGATCCGGGATCGAGTTCGGGACATTTGACTCGCACTGATCCGATGCACGGTTGGCCTGACCCGAACCGAGTCCGACTCGGTCAAGAAAACCGAGTCAGATCGGGTTGGGTATAATTCAAATTGGGTTGGGTCTGTAGGTTTTTTTTTTTTTTTCAAATGCTCTAAAATGATCACAAAAAATGGATAAACGGTATGAATATAATAAATACATCATTGTGAGGCCCATGTAATTTTGATCTCATTTGAGGTGTTCGTACAACTCAAAGCTCGAGGCGTTGTCTTCGCTCGTCTTTGCATGACATGTATCTACACAGCTACACGACACTTGAGTGACTGAGTCTATTAACGTGTTATGCACTGCAAGTATCTACACTACATAGTTGTACGATCCTGAGTAAACTCAATTGGGCCCACTGTGAATGTATGTAGTCTATCCACGCCGTCCATCCATTTTTACACCTCATTTAAGGGGTTGGGCCCAAAATCGAAGCATATAAAAGTCTAAAGTGTATCATACCACAACAAACAGTGGGAATAATGATTTCCACCGTTGGAACCCTGCTAGGCCCGACACTGATGTTTTATTGTCATCTAACCTGTTCATAAGATCATACCAACATGGATGAAGGGAAAATAAAAATATAAGCTTGATCCAAAACTTTTGTGGCCACCAATAATTTTTCAATGGTAAACTTTCAATTCACACTATTTCTCACGGTATGGTTTATTTGAGATTTGGATATGCTTCATTTTTGGGCTTAAGCCCTAAAATTATCTTATAAATGAATGGAAGGAGTGGATAAAATATATAAATCACGGTGGACCCCACAGAGTTTACTTAGTACGAGAATACGCAATCCGCTTACACCGTAGGCTCATTGAGTAAACTTTGTTGGGGCCCACCGTGAATGCATGTGGTTTATCCACGCCGTCCATTTGTTTTTACAAATCATTTTAATAGTTGAATCCAAAATCGATGCATATCCAAAGCTCAAGTAGACTGTACCACAGGAAAAAGTAGAAGTATTGATTTCCACCATGGAAAATTTTATAAGGCCCCAGTGATGTTTATTTGTCATCCAACCTATTCATAAGATAAATATATGTGATAAATATCCATAAAAATCACTCCGGATCGAATTGGATCGGTCTGAATCAGATCCATTTGGTTCGGATTTCGGTTCGGATCGGTCCGGATTGACCACAATCCGAAAACCTTTCAGATCTGAATAGCCCTACTCGATTCGCACCGATCCAGATCGTCAGTTCAATTCGGATCGGATCGGATCGGGTCAGACATGCCTAGCTTTATATACCACACACCAATGTGGCTGGTGTGATGATGTCACCAAATTTTATGGGCCCATCACGAGATATGAGTTATATCCAAACCGTCCATCTACTTCGTGAGCTAGTGTAATATTAAGACAAAAAAAAAAAAAAAGTAAATCCAAAAATCAAGTAAACCACACTCTAAAAGATAGAACAAAAATTAAGTAGATGCAACGGTCAAATGGACCACACCACAAATGACTCTTGCATTCAATGCAATTCACATGCATTTTAATGCAACCCAGCTTATTATTTGGTGTGGTCCACTTGAGCGTTGGATCTGACTCATTTTTATGTTCATGCCTTGAAATAATTTGAGAAAAGGGATTGACAGCTTGGATGTACAGATACATAACTGTGTGCCCACAGAACTGCCCGTTCGGAGCTAGCCAGCTACGGACGGGCGGGGGTAATGCGCAATCCGCGGACACGGATTTCCCACAGAAGCCTTTCGCAGGAAGTTCCTGCGCTGGGATCGTAGGTGGGGCCCACCGTGATGTTTCTCAGGAATCCACTCCGTCCATCCGTTTTTTGAACTAATTTTAGGATGTTAGACCAAAATTGAACCGCATCCAATATTCAAGTGGGTCGTACTAAATGAAAAGATAGTTAAGGCAATTCTTACCGTTGAAACTTCCCTGGCTTCGACAGTGATGTTTACATGCCATCCATACCGTTAATAACGTCATTCCTACTGGGATGAACTGAAAACATAAATATTAGCATGATTCAAAACTTCTGTGGCCCCACTAATATTTCAACTGTGGACTTTCAATTATCACGTTTTCAGCCCACTTGAGCATTGTATACGGTTCATTTTTGGCCTCATGTCCTAAAAAGAACTCCAAAAACGGATGGACGGTGACGATTTCTTACGAAGATCCCAGTGGGCCCACCTGCGTTCCCAGCGCAGGAACAAATCCACGTCCTCGCGTGTGAATGTGGATGCACTAGACGCGTGTAGAAATAGCAAAACCCGTTATATCTTCGATGGGTAGCTAAGCCACACGTGTGCTGGACACACACGTGAGAGATCACAGCTTTTCATAACGTGGGTCACACTTTTTTAGCTCTTGTGGGTTCCGGCCTAAGATCAGGTTCTCTATCGCTCCTTGGGTGGGCAGCAATGTGACCCACCTCGTGGAAAGCTGGGATCTCAAGCACGTGGACCTTATTGGCACGTGTGTTCACGCGTAGTGGGCCGCGCTGTCCAAAGGGCTTAGCCGACGTCGTGGAATGAGTTGCGTAAGAACCCTGCCAGCGACACGCCATGATAACTGGGCCATCTCAAAGTCAGGCTGGTGGACCATCACTTGGATCACATTTGTTTATGACAAGGGCACGCACAATGCCTGCGGTGGGGCCCACCGTGATGTTTGTGAGAAATACACTTCGTCCATCCGTTTTGACCACGCATATTAAGATACGAGACTCAAAATGAGGTTGATCCAAAACTCAAGTGGGCCACACGACGAGACGGTGTGGATTGAACGTCCACCGTTGAAACATTCGTGGGGCCTGAGAAGTTTTGTACGAGGCTAATATTTTTGTGTTTTCAGCTCATCCCAGTGGGAATAACCTAATGAACTGTTTGGATGGCATATAAACATCAACATGGACATTAGGAAGGTTTCAACGGTAGGCATTTCCTTTCCCACTTTTTCATGTTGTGTGGCCCACTTGAGTTTTGGGTCCACCTCATTTTTGGGATCATGTCCTAAAATGAGAAGGAAAAACGGATGAACGCGGTGGATTTCTCACAATCATCACGGTGGGTCCCGCCTAGCTTCTGACTACAGGAAGCTCCTGCTGTAGGGGGCTGCATGCGATCCGGGCAGTCTTCTAAGGAAGAAAAAGAAAAGAAAACGACACGTGACCACTTTATTAGTGGGCCACCCTGATCTTTTGGCCAAGGCATTGTTCAAAGTGGGCCCCACCTAAGGGCCGTCTCTGCATGTACTCCCCTTCTCCACGGTCACCAGAGTGGACGATCCTGACCTTTAATCAAAGGACATTTGTAAGTTGAATTTGGGCCATTGTCTACTTTTATGTAGACCGTCCTTTTGGTGGGCACCAATAAGAAAGATAAGATCAAACGGTGTCAACTTTGGAGAATGAGCACATACAAATGTATGTTAGTTCTTCGAGCCGTGTGAGGCCACTGATGTGTCTGTGCCATCCAAACCGACCATCAGATAGATGACCCCATGTTAGGCTCAGATACCAAAAATCAGCCTAACAAAAAATCCAGGTGGGCCACACAACAGAGAACAACACGGAACAGTGGGCAGGGAAAGGCTCACCACAGAAATTTCCAGATTGTGTATGGGGCCATCCTGCTATGTATATACCATCCAATCCAGTCATCTCACACACTCTACTGTGATGACGGGACATTCCAAATATCATTTTATTCCATAACTAAGGCGGGCCAAGAGGATTCAGGAGCAATTGTACATAGATCCATGTGGTGTGGCCTACCTGCATTTTGGATTGGCCTGATTTTTATGATTTCCAGTGAACATAAGGCATTGCGCCTGATGGACAGTTTGGATCCTACACCTACATCACAGTGGGTCCCACAGAAGCCCTACGTTCAAATGTAGATCTTTTCTTTAGCAGAATGCTGCTAGTTCCTACAAAATGTTATATGCAAGCTGTGGCCATCTTCATCAAGAGATCCTATTACTCATGCGAAGGAACAGGTGGGGTCCACCTCTGGGTAATCCTATCCGTTCAGTTTCAGCTACTTTACAGGCCCATTACATCCTCTATCAGATGATCATATCCGTCTAATCTGTGGCTTGCAAATGGACAATTCAGCCAATCCTCATTCTCCAAACTTCTCCACTCAGCCATGGTCCATGGCCATCTTGCAAGCGATCAAAGCAGCTATCCAGGGTCGCCAGGCTCTCTAGACTCCTCAATCTCAATCGCAGCCGTTTGTTGTTATAGGGCCCACATTCTCACAATACACAGCTCGATATCTCCTTCTACAGCACCAACATGATGATGGTTTTAAGACTAGGCCGGGTCTTATATGATCGTCTGAGTCAACTCAGACTCCATCAGACCCGATCCAGTTCAATACCATGAGTCAGCCCAGCTCGTCTGATTGGGGGGCTGACTCAGCCCCAACTCGTGTGAGTCCGGACTTGACTCAGGAACAGACAAGTCGGTCGGAGTCGGCCGTGTCTTTTAACCAATAACATGATCTAGTATCTGAAAGAGTCGCAACGACAGTGACGGTCTCTATAGCAGATATAGCTATTTTAAGTATTTTTTTAAATAATCCTAATATTTTTAATTTATAATTATTAAATATTGAGTTGAGCAGGATTGAGTCTTTGAGTCGACCTAACCCTAACCCGGATGGACATCCAATATGAGTTGGGTTTGCAGTTTTTTGAATTATGATGTATATAGAGTTGTACACGAACCTAGTTAGCTCGATTAACTCACTCGACTCAACTTGGCTCGAAATTGGGTTCGAGTGAAGTTGAGCTGATTTTTTGAGGTTGAAAAAATTTCGAGCCAAGTTCGAGCAAGACTGAACTCAGCTCGGTTCGGAACTTGACTGGTTCAAATTGATTCGATTATATTAAAATTATATATATATATATATATATATATATATATATATATATATAGAGAGAGAGAGAGAGAGAGAGAGAGAGAGACGGAAACGCTCACCTGTGAACCAGTTCGTACATAATACCTACCAACTTTTTTTAGAACCCATCATACGTGATGGGGATCGAAAATCTGAACCGTTCATGTGAAGCAACACCTCGTGAAACCCCCTGGGCCCAAGTTTTACTTTGATCTAAAACTTTGATGAGCCATAACAAATGAAAACCGTTTCCTCCCTTGATTTGCATTTCTCTTTGCCATGGCCCAGCAGAATTTTAGATCGGGGTGAAAATTTGTCACTGAGGTTTCATGGGATTCTGCATCACATGGACCATTCAGATTAGACACCCATGACACGTGTGCAAAGGTGCGCATGGGCCTAGGGGAGCATGACTCTCTCTCTCTCTCTCTCTCTCTCTCTCTCTCTCTCTCTCTCTCTCTCTCTCTCTCTCTCTCTCTCTCTCTCTCTCTCTCTCTCTATATATATATATATATATATATATATATATATATATATAACCTAATAAATCATTTGGGGAGTTTCTCGGTACAATCCAAATCAAGACATGTTTGGATGCACAAATCAAGATGAATTGGGAAGTAACTGTTTAATAAAAAGAGGAGATGACAAAAGCTTTAATAATGTTTCCTAGCACTCGTAGAGAACTGATCATCTACAGGCAAGGTATACAGCTTGTGGTACTGTACACCTTTTCCGCCAACATGCCACTTTTGTAGTAGGACATCAGTGCCATGAAAAAGGTAGGCCCTACCGTGAAGATCACCTGGCACGAAAATTAGGAAGGTCCACTCAATAGGTGTGCCACACCGTCGGAATCAATGTAAGATCAACAGTTCGCCTCAACATAGAAATGCGACCCACATAGTGAGTTGAACATGGTGGGACCCATCGTTTTCACGGTACTGATTTTACACATGAGTGGAATGTTCACAGGAATGATGAGACGGTGCCACAAGGTCTGGTACAGTTGCTTGTAGGTGTCAGATCTCTAAACAATAAGTACTCAAAGCACAGCAATTTCTATTGCACTACCAGCTCACAGCAATGTAATTAGAATTTGGAGCACATAATCTCAACAAGAAATGCCAATGAATCACGATTTGGTTAGTTCCACTTCATTGGACTAATAATTGCAATTCCGATTCAATAGTGCATCCAAACACACCCAAAGTAATTCAAAACTCAATAAGATTAGAGATTTCCATAGCACTCGGAGACAATGAGTCACAGAGAGCAACATGACTATCTCAACAACTGTATTTATATTAATGGTGATGATGATTTTAGCAATGGACATAAACCGAGGTAGTTCGCAGCCTTTCTTTGATCAGGAGGGCCCAAACTAATGATTGAGATACTCTGGATTCTATTACACTTTGTTGAATCTGATCCCTTGATTAGAAACAAAGCATAAAAACAATTACCTGTTTCTTGTTTTAACAAATTTGGGTCTTGAAGCCTTCTTCTCCATCTTTTCCCTTTTCTTGCGCGTCTTTTCATCTTCCACTTCTCCCTACAGACAACAATCACAACGCCAAACAATTCAATGTCCAAAGACAGGACAAAAAGCTGCATATACAAGAGAACTGATCACATACAAGCAAATGTATCACTGCTAGTGGCACCGCACAGCCTCTCCTGCCAACATGCCACTTGTGTAGGACATCAGTACCATGAAAAGGGTGGGCCCTACCATGAAGATCACACCTCAAAAATCAGGCTCATCCAGTGAATAGGTGGGCCACACCTCTATGTTGAATCAGATGGCCAGTTGTCCAATGATTTCAAAGAAGTGGCCCACCTCATGAGTGGAATGGCCTGATTTGTGCCCCTAGTAAACACTGGTGGGGCCTGCCTTTTTCACGGTACTGATGCCCCTCTGTAACTCGCAGGCGGGAAAGATGGTTCATACACAAGTTGCAGTACCTTGCCTATCTGTGATCAGTTCTCGGTGTAGAAATAGAGAAATTACAGATATGCTGATGCATCATGATGCAAATAGTGCCCGTGATGCACCCAGTCCACATATATGGTCCCGATGGTTTGCAGATACAGAGCACTGATCTCATGGCACCGCCATTCTTCCTAATTGGAAGATCCTAATCATCCAATCTTTGGCCTTTTCTCCAGACTGTTGCCATTTTTTTTCCCTCAGCCATCTATTTGTCAGACCTTCAGCCTGGGAAAATTTCAGGGCGGACCCCATCCAGAATGGATCCCCTCAAGACCAACAGTCTGGATCACCAAAAAGTCAGCCCCACTTGCATGGGCTCATGCACAAGGACATTATCGCACACTCGTGCATCAGAAATTTATAATTTCTCTTAAGAATATGAAGAATAGAGTATGGTTTACCTCTGAACCCTGAGGGAGAAATCCTTGTAAAAAAGGCAAAAGTTTGTATAAACCAAATCCGGGTATCTGAGAAAAGACAGCGGGATATTCAGATATGTTAGATGGCAGCCTCCCAATATTCACTGCTTTCGACAATGCACTTAAATAATTTCTCGATTGTGTATGCATGGGCACAAGCCGGGGGGTGGACCATGTGCATATGTGCACACATGCATGCATGCCAAGTTTATTGTTTATTTTACAATTCATGGGGGAAGGGACCTAGGCTCAACAATAATCAGCCTCCTTGAACATACCTTGGACTATTTTGACAAAAACCGACCCCCTTGTGTGGGCATGGTGTGCATGTGCGGTTGCACGTTCATGTGTGTGGGCATGCGCACATGTATGCATGTATCAGTGCATGCATGCTCAAATGCGTGCATGTCTATACGCCATGTGTGATCCCATAGCGTCGACACTATGAGAAGCTTCCTGTAGTATTGGCCTCTGTGGGCCCCACCATGATGTTTGTAAAATGAATGCAAAGGTATCTCTAGCATGTCATGTGCGTGGGACATCCAACATGTCCAATAGGTAGGCCCCACCATTAGGATCAACTTGGGAAAAAATCAGCCCCATCCATTCATCAGGTGGACCACACTTGTATTTTGTTATTTATCAGTAGCTGTACATTATTTTCTATGGTGTGGCTCACCTGACAAGTGGACGGGGCTGAATTTTGCACAGGGTGATCCTCATAGTGGGGCCAACCTATCGAACAGGGTAGATGTCCCACGCACATGCCAATTTATTGTCCAACAGGTTGGATGTGAGAATTTCTCAATATTAAATAAACATTTCTATAGAAGTTTAGATTTTCTTATGACTTTTGTAAACATGCGATTGATTTGAAAATTCTTAAACTAAAGGTTATATGAATGATTATCTTTTTTGAGGTGACAAAATGATGACCCACATATATATAGGAGATAAATACCAATATATCACATCCAATGAAGCTAAATATTGAAATTATGGTTCCTAAGAGTTGGAACTTCGAAGCATGAATCTTTAGAAGGACAATTGCTTTTCCTGCAAGAACTACAATCAAAAACACAAATCCGCAGTTTGAAGTGGGAACATCACATGAAATGTGTGAAAGCTACAACTATGCCCTTGTTGTAATTCTCTCTGCACCCTCCACTTTCAGGCCATAAATTGAAACGTTAGGATAGTCCTACCAAGGCAAGTCTCAAGGCATGGTCCATTTGCAGTGAGCCCGAAAGAAAAATGGTCTTGATCAATGAACCATGGGCCCACAAACTGACAACCCATATATACCGTCCATACCCACGAATCGAGGATCATATGATTCCTCAGCCAGCAGAGGTTTGGAATGGTCTAAACTATCACTCAAACCTAAGAAAACCATATCTAGAATTTTAAACTTTGCTACCGCCAACTAGAGGTTTGAAAATTAAGTAGCTACGGATTTGCTGAGTTATTAAAATTAAAACTGTGTAAACATTTCAATATGCGAAGATGCAGCAGGAAGTAAATTCTATTAACTACATAACCATGAGAAAGGAACCCGGGACTTCGGATCTTACCACCAGATACGTGTACCAAAATTTGCCAGAAATGATGGACATGAGTTGTACAAAGCTTGTTATGTAGATCACATCATGGAGGTAACTGCAACACAAACAATCCTATTAAATGGAACAGTTGATTAGGAGGTAAATGCAACATATCATGGAGGAAAATGCAACACAATAGCAGTCCATGTTTTGAAAAATCTTCCAATACGACGCTGTATCATCCAAGTCGTATCAGTTTCAGTGTGATGAGAGATGAAACAAGCCACCACACTGGTATGGGACAAAGCGGGACTCAGTCAGAACGAGTTGGACTGAGTCAGCGCCAAGTTAGGTCAAGCCATACCGGTTTCAGTCCCCAGGCAAGTTGCACTCCAAAACCGCTAATTAAAACCATTGTCCATATTGGCCGGAAGTAGTAGGTAATGAACAACCTTCGATGAAAATTACGATATGTGTAGACAACTAAATACTAATAGACAGTAAATTTGAATCAGTTTGTATTTTCAAAACAAACCATAAATTCATTGGACCAAAGTGTCACTCAGTCCTTGAGTCCACATGAGTGGCCACCATGCTTCAGTAATGGATACCATTCTGATAGGCTCCATTGTGGATGGAGGGTCCAAGCTACACATTGTTCCGAGTATCGGCAATATTATCAATAATATTGGTGACACTATCAGAAACACCGGTAGTATCAGAAATTCCACGTATTGATGATATATTGCAAAGTATCACTAATGTATCAATATCACCAATGTATCGTGATATTGTTTTACTATTTGACTTCTAGGTGTTGCTTGTATCGCCAATGTATAGGTGATATTATCAATGATATCGCCAATATATCGATATTGCCAAAAATCTATTTTATTTTATTTTTTTAAAATCATTTAATTTCTTTTTTATGAGTGCATGGTTGTATAATGAAACGCATGCATGTATGTGTGTATGTATATGCATGCATATATGGATGGATGGATGTATGCATGTATGTGTGTATGTGTGCATGCCTAGATGGATGGATCATGCATGTGTGTATATATGTATTTGCCATTGTATGTGTATGTATGCATGCATGCATGGATGGATGGATGGATAGATCATGCATGTGTGCTTGTATGTAAGTATGTATGTGCATGTGTGCGTGCATGGATGGATGGATGGATCCACCATTTTCCCCATGTTTCCCCAATATTTTCCCGAGTCAGTGATACATGCTTTTAGGCCTTCATTAAAGGGAAACTTATTATGTATGTGCGTGCGTGCGTGCATGGATGGATGGATGGATCCACCATTTTCCCCATGTTTCCCCAATGTTTTCCTGAGTCAGCGATACAAGCTTTTAGGCCCCCGTTAAAGGGAAACTTACTATGTATGCATCTTTTTTGCTATTATTTGATTCATAAATATACAAATATGTGTATTTTAGCATTTGTTGAAGTATCATTTTTCTCATGTTTTTCTGAGTCAGCAATACATACTTTTAGAACCCCATTTAAATTATTTATAAAAAATTTAAAAAATTTAAAAAAATTAAAAAAAAAAAAAAAAACTCATCATGTATGGGTCTTTTTTTTGTAATAATTTGATTCCTAAGTATGAAAATATGTGTATTTTAGCATCTCCTGAAGTTTTATTGAGAAATTGCACCATTTTCCCCATGTTTTACATTTCCAGGTATCGACAATAATCAGCGATATCAATACGTGTTCTCATATCCCTAACCAGCAATACATGTAACGATACAGATACTACGAACACTCAGCTACCGGAACAAAAGATCCCGTACATTCAGTTGTAGGTCCTTTTCTGTTGAATGTGGATCGTTCCTATAGGTCTCTTTCAACCATACATTTGCAGGCCACTGATTGAAAGGTTAGGATGGTCCCATCATGGATATGTTTGGGGCAGGCACCATCCAAGGTCAGTCAGATCAACGGCCTGGCTTGTTAACCCATAAAGAGTTAGGACCCAAGGACAATATGCATCGTAGGGATTAGAATCATATAATTCATCATATTTACAAACTTAAGCCTCGTAATTCCATCTCACCAATTTTGCTCCTCACAACATTTTTATTTTTATTTTTTGAGAGAGAGAGCAGCAATTTTATTAGAAGCTCGCAAAAGCGAGAAAAGAATGCAAGGCAATCAAAGAGAATGGATAGCCCATCCTGAAACTAGAAACTTAAACCTTTCTAACAAGGTCCATCACCCCAGGATTCTCATTACAGAAGCAAAGATTGTTCCAGGTTTCCCAAATAGCCATTAAAATCAGCCTCCACTTAATCTTGCTCCTCACAACATTAGTACAACATTTTTTATTTTTTTTTTGAAGGAAGAATTTCAGAAGCCCAATCCAACCAACTGTTACAGAAACTGCTCCAAAAGAAAGAGAACTCAAGATTAATATATGGAACTAAAAGTGTGAAAGCAACTAAACAGTATGGACTAGCCAAAGTTCCATAGTTGCCAATAAAATAAAATAAAATTTGGTGCGAAAAATAGGTCGTTTAAAATCATGCCGCTTTTGTGAAGTGAACTCTTGCAAAGAAATATTACAAAAAAAATTCCTTATAAGGCTGTGTTTGTTTGCACCAAATGTCATGATATTTCATGATTAATCAGTCTAATTTGGTGCAAAATATCATGAAATTTCATGATATTTGGAGCAACCAAATGCAGCCAAAATGAAAAGCTTTATTCAAATATTTCTGTAAAAAGAACTTCAAATACTCCCAAATATATATATATATATATATATATATATATATATATATGGAAACCTTTTGATGCAGGACAATTAACCACTTGCTCTAAAAGCTCAAACTATTAGAGCATGTCGAATTAATCCCTTTTATCTCATAGCCCAGGCCCCACATCTCATGGGTTATAGGACCTCGGCCGAACCCCCCTCATAGGCCCCAAATCACATGGGTACCGCCCACCCCGAGTGTGTCCCCGCATCCCGCAGGCTACCCCACTCGAGCCCGGTGTGAAATGTGCATTAATCACTCTCGGTGAGGAATCTCGAACACAAGACCTCCCCCGTGGGCCCCGCCCACCCTGAGTGTGCCCCTACATCCCACAGGCGACCCCACTCGAGCCCGGTGTGAAAATGCCCCTGCATTACCTTCTTCTTCTTTTTTTTTTTTTTGAAGGATGATAATTATTAATTAAGGGGCAGAGCCGAAAAGAATGCAAAGAGCAAAAAGAAAAAATTACAATAGAGACCAATCCAGACCAGACAAGCTACAGTCACACAAATTCACTATGACTGAAGCCCATTTTGCTACCATGGATTTTGCTTCAAGGAAAACTCCCCTAGGATTCTCATATACATCCCTGAAACATCTGTTGTTTCTTTTACACCAAGGACATTCTCCACACTGCTTGACCCAAGTCTCTAAAGCCTCCTCCATGCCACTGCCTAAAGAACCCTTTGTTAGGCCTAGGTATAACCCATGTTATCCCAAAAATCCCAAAGAAACTTTCCCATAATTCCCTAGAAAACGAGCAATGCATAAAAAGGTGATCAGCTGATTCCATACTATGCAAACATAAGGGGCACACATTCACGATATATAAATCCCTCTTTCTTAGATTGTTGATCGCTAATACCCTATTCCAACCCCTCGACCATGCAAAAGCCGCCACCTTTGATGAAGCCCCATAGGACCACAAAAAGAAAGAATGTACTTTCTAGCCCCCAGCCGAACCATCAGAAAGCATATGGAAAAGGGATTTCACTAAGAACTTCCCTGACTTGGCCACTTTCCACTGTACTGAATCGACCTCCACTGAGAAGGCAACCCCTACTAGTTGATTCAACAAGCCACCAATACTTCAAATTCATTGTCCTGAAGGTTCCTACGAAACAAAGGAAGCCATATCCCTTGAGACCCTTGCAACGAGAAGCATCTATCAACTATGATGTCAGAATCCGCGGCTACAAGGGCCAGATTAGGATATAGATTTTGCAACTTCCTATCTCCCAACCACACATCCTTCCAAAACCGAACCCTCGAACCAACCCCCACCCACTAAACCCCCCGTTAACCACTTCCTTCATACTCATGATGGCCCTCCGCACCCCTGACACTTTGTACAAGGAGGAGTTATTGGGCCACCATCCCTCCACCCCATACTTCCTAACTACAACCTCATTCCATAGGCTACCCTCTTCCGAAGCAAATCTCCAATTACATTTTCCCAAAAGCACCACATCCATAGAATACAAGCTTTAACCGATACCTCCTACCTCTTTCTTTTGAAAAACAGTTGAGAAACGTGACAGCAAAATACTGCAAAACATACGACATGCAGTCGAGAAATGAAACAGTAAATACCCAGGAAATGAATTGGAAACACCACAGAAAAACATGGGAAAAATTGGGCAAAAGGGAAGCTAAGAAACATTTGGGAAACGACCATTTTTTAGTTAAGAAAAAACACAAGCACATATATGTTCACATGCATATATGCGTTCTGATTTATAACCATTTTTACCCCATTATTTGAAAGCATGCGGAATTAAACCCGATCTCTACATTCATTGACTTATTATTACACCAATTTGTTTACCATTTTTCATCTCCATTTTGTTGGACCTAAACTGTATTAATCTCACCGTTTTATACTGATTTATTCAAAATAAAGCCTTTGCTAACTATGGTTACAACAACAACATCCATTCAACAATTGCAACCATGATCAGACTCAAAAATGGAAAATAACAGATAAAAGCGATGGTTGTATTGAATGATGATGCAAACACAATAGTAACAAGCATATTAATGTAGAGAAAGCAAGAAAAACTCCTACAAAAAATAAATAGATAACAGTGATACTATCAATTGAGACTTTGTAAATTTTGAGAATGCTCTTCCAGAATAGGAGATTCAAATGTGTTATTGATTTATAGAAGAGGAAATCTAAGATCTTCAAGCCAAGGGTATGCACAATATGCTTGGGTTTTCAGTTTCCAGAAAATGGGACCCATTGTTCAGCTATCCAGAGCGTTGGTCTTGTTGGAGCTACTGTGGATGGACATGCCCCAAAAACCTCCTGTAGCAAGACCTGGCCACCGATCATGAGCCTTTATCAGTTGAATGTAGACTGTTGGTGAAATGGTGTATTTCACGTCTTTAGCATCAATTAGTGATCCAGAAATTGAGCATTCCCCTGATGAGGAGACTTGGGAGAGTTTTGGGGCATGGTCTACCAATGGTGTGGGGGCCAACAGACTAATGGTCTGGATCATTGAGCCATGGCCCGTGGGTTCACTTCTACAAACTGAAAAACCTGAGTACACTGTGGGTTGCCATGGGTCGATGATCTTATAATTCCACCTTAAAAAATGAAGTTATTTATGAAATGACAAATGCACCTGCAAGATAAAAGGTTTAAAGGATAACAATAAATACAAATGACACAAGGAAAAAAGAAAGACAAACAATTGTTCAGCACTTGCATATTAAAGTACACAAGTTGGGCAGTGAAGCTTGGCATGGCAAACACCAAAGATGTTGGTGATTTTATTATTATTATTATTATTATTTTATTTTATTTTTTGAGAAATAACAACAAATTTATTAGGAAGCCCGCACAAAGTGAGAAAAGAATACAAAACGCACAACACAATCAAAAGGAAACTGAAAGATTAGTAGCCAAAGCTGCATTTACATAAACAGCCCAGCCCAAAACAAGAAACTTGATTTTCCTAATGACCTCCTCCACATTGATACTCTCATTTCAAAAGCACCACCCATTCCTAGCTCCCCATATAGACCAAAAAACTGCCATGATAATCAGCATCTACTTAGCTTTTTCAACTTTTCCCACTCCTCCCCGTACCACGGCCGAAGGAGGCCTTCCACTGACTTCGGCATCACCCAATCAGTCATAAGCAAACCTAGAAAATGCTCCCACACTCTATGTGCAAAAGTGCAATGAACAAAAAGGTGATCAATTGATTATGCATCTTCCATACACATGAGGCATATATTAGGAAGGACTAAGAAGCTCCTTTGAAGATTATTGATAGTAAAAACTCCCTTTTGGCCCAACAACCAAACAAATACCACCACACGAGGGGGAGCTCCATAGAAGCAATGGTGGAACACATGAGGTGTACCGGAGAGGTGAGGTGGGACACTGATCAAGCTAAAGAGAGAACAAATACAGAACCTTCCCGAGCTATGTGTCATCCAAACTATCGAATCCCCTTCTTGAGGAGATGGGCCCTTTTAAAGAAATCCAACAAACCAGCGAACTCAACAATCTCTCCGTCCATCATATTTCTTCAGCAATGAGGGCTTCAAATAACAACACCTCCACTGAAAGGGAAACAAACCAATCAAGAGTGAGACAAGACACTCTAGGAAAAAGATCCTGGAATGCCCTATCACCACACCAAGTGTCCACCCAAAACCGAAGGTGATTCCCATTCCCAAGCACAAAAGCAACCCCCCTACGCACCAAATGATTTGTCGCCGCAATCGCCTTCCACATGTTAGAAGCTCTATATAGGGAGGACCTCTTTAAAAACCACTCACCCTCCTACATGCCATACTTGTAGGCTATAATCCCCTCCAAAGCCTTCCCTCTTTAGTACCGAATCTCCAAATCCACTTACCAAGAAGAGCTAAGTTCATTTCGGCCAAATCGCCAAATCATGAAGCCTGGCACCACCCTTCTCAATTGGCTTGCAAATCTCCTCCCATTTGTGAAGATGAAACTTTCCAACATCCTTAGCGCCTTTCCAAAAAAAAAAAAAAAATCCCTTCTCAACTTCTCAAGCCGCTCCAACACCGAATTGGGGCATTTGAACAAAGACATGGGAGTAAACAAGCATATTAGAGAAAGCCGCCTTAATAAGAGTTAGATTGCCACCCAAAGATAAATACCGACATTTCCAACTTGCCAATTTTTTGTCAATTCCTTCGATCATTGGCCAACTTCCCAATACAAAGAGGCAACCCTAAATCTGTCAAGGGAAAAGACCCCAGCTTACATCCGAAGATCTGCACAAGGCTACACAAATCATTGCCACTAACATGGACTCGCAACTTCTCAGATTTCGCAACATTAATTTTCAAACCCAACACGGCTTCAAAGCACACAATAACTTTGCGAAGATCGTCTACTGAAGCCACATCCACGTCACAAAACAGGAGCGAAGTCTATCACAAGAAACCTACCACTAGGCAAGTGAAACAGTAAATTGAAATGATAAGTTCTTGATATATGCATCCTGGGGCTGCAAGGTTTAGGTCAACATGAACCCGACTAACCCAAGCAGAGTTCATGTGAGGTTGTCAACGTCTTGTGCTATTGGGAAAAGGCAGTGCAATAATAACCAAAATGACTTCATTATTTCATACATGCATACATCCATCAATCCATCCATCCATCCACTCACACATACATACATGCACCATCCATCCATGAATACATACACACATATAGCATCCATACATCCATCCTTCCATGCATACATATATACATACATCATCCATCCATTCATCCATGCATATATGTGCATACATCATATATGATATGTTAATGAAACAACTTAATAATTTTTTTTCAAAACAAACAGATTTTTTTCTTCCATTGTCTTAATTTAAAATAAGAAAAAATGTATATTTTTTAAGGTAATATACATGTATTTTGGAAAATTGAAAATTTGTAGCCCATCAATAGATCATACAACACTCATGAATATATAAAAATCTCCACGTTAATTAATAGTGAAGAAGATATATTTTCCAATTGAAGATATTTTTAATTCGCTATATTTTTTATAATTAAAAAAATTCTGAAAAAGAAACATTTGAGGCCAATCGATAGTTCGACCTTCACCGATGAACATATCAAATGCACACATCCATTCTCAAATTGAGGGGTTAAAATGGAGGAAATTAGAATTTCTCCCATTCACCTACTCAAATGTTGATTTATTCACCACAAATCCATGTCAATGTATAGATGCATGCATAGACATGGATTTTTTGTCACCTTTGAGTTCCAGCTTGTCTCCGCTTTGAGTTAAGATTTATCCCCAAATACAAGCTTTGATTCAAAAAAAAAAAAAAAAAAAAAAAAAAAAAAAAAAAAAAACAGTGGTTGAAATCTCCTAAGGAACAAAATCAAATAAAAATGATTATATTTTTCGGTTTTGGGGGATTTTTTCTGATTTCTTGTGAATTTCCGAAGTATCCCTAGCATTGGTGATATTAACGCTGGTATCATATCGGTGATATTATCGCTTGTATCACCTATGCCAGGGATCTTTTATACTGTTCAGAGACCAGAATATTGCCGAGTCACTACTTTATCAGCCATTTGGCCCATGCCTATACTGCATGTCCTTATTTCAATACCCCCTACATGTGGCAAGTTTGAGTGAGATATGGAAATACCATCTTATGGAATGGAATGGAATGAGGTTCCCAAAGCCATTAAATGGAACAAGGGAGAGTAAAATCATTAAAGATTATGAATCAAGAACTTCTAGGGAAATGGGTATGGCACCTTGCGGAAGAAGAAACCCTCTTTCGAGAAAGGTAGCCATTTTGAAATATGGATTGAAAAATAATGGCTGGAAAAATTTCCCCTCCAGGTATAGTTTCTCTAGGTTTTGGAATGGAATTTTGAACATGGGATCATCGTTTTTACAAGGTATATGATTTGAAATTGGTGACGGACAGATTGTTGGATTATGGGAAGACGAATGGAGCGTTGACAATCCATCTGTGCGAGATTTATATCGATATATAGATTGGCTACTCAACCCCAGGTAAAAGTAGCGGAATGCTATGCCATGATTGGTGGTCGAATAGCTTGATCCCCTTCCCATAGGAGAAGTCATACAGATGAAGAAACTATTGATTTGATCAATCTCCTAATGCACCTTGAAGACACCAAGATTGATCAAGAGAAGCGAGATATTAAATAAAATAAATTTATAAAAAAAAAAAAGAAGAGGCCGGAAATGGGCCAAGACCCAAGAACGAATGTTATAGACCTTATACTGTTAAATCATTTTACATAAATTTGTGGGGCTTAGGGAGAGGAGCTACTTTGGCTCCCACAGCTTGGCTCTGGAAAGTTAAAGCTCTTCATAGAGTGGTTGCCCTTTCTTGGTTAGTGGGTCAGGACAAGGTCCTAACCATCGACCATCATCAAAGTAGAAAGAATATCATTGTCAATGGATGTTGTGTGTGCTTAAAGAAGGTGATTATTGGACCACTTCTTCATTCATTGTTCATTCGCATTGGCGGTTTGGGCTTGGTGCACTTCGAAGTTTGTTGACTTGGACTATGCCAACATCCATGCCTTCTCTCCTCTTGGCCTGGACGTCCTCAGAGGAAAGGATAGGAAGTTGCAGAATCTCAGCTTCTTGCCTATTTCTGGGTGATTTGAAAGGAAGGAATAGTCAATCCTTCTCTAATTGGTCAAAGTTAGTTCCTGTTGTACTGGATAACGTCAATTTTCTTTTAATCCTCTTGGGCTAG
>JAJHSJ010001078.1:0-49554 GCA_021015155.1 Magnolia officinalis
TGTTTGATGAAATGACTCGGCGAAGAATTGTTCCATGTGCATACATTCTCTGTAGGATCGGCTAGTAGCAAGGAAGGTATGGGTACGAAACAAATCACTACAAAACAAAAAAGCTTTACGTGATAAAATTACTCTCGTATCTTAATTTCAATATTGCCTACCGAGTGTTTGATAAAATACTTGTAAGCTGCTATTATTGTTTTTGCATATGGTGAAAATTGAATTACATTTTATGTGTTTGAGAAAATGCCGCATAGGCTTGAACTCAGCTCAAACTGGTCCGAGCTGTTGACTGAACCGAGCTGATCTAGCCAATCAAGCTCGAGGACCAAGCTAGTCGCCGAGCTGAGATTAGCTACTGGCCGAGCCGAGTGGAGTTATGCCAAGTTCAACTCATGTACAACTCTCAGGAGTTTCAACTCCCGGTCAAGGGTTCGAGTGCCCATAGGTGGTGAAATTCCACAAGCGTAAGTGTGTGGGGTGTGTGTGCATGTGTAAAAAAAAAAAAAAAAAAAACTCGTGTACAACTCTACATAAGTTAAATCTAGATTGGGTATAAAAATAATAATTGAGTTTTCGCACAAATAATCCATCCAATTAGTGGTGGCCCACTAGTCTTGATGGTAAAAAAAAAAAAAGAAAAAAAAAAAGTCTCCTAAAATCTCATGGTTATCCTCCCATCCAAAATGTTCATTTTAGTTTGATACAAATCGGACTTAGTTTTAAGTATTGAGTTAAGTACCCACCTGGCCTCGCCCCATGAGTTTAAAATAAGGATCCAGACCCACTAGTTATCAATCAGTCCGAACCGTTGGGTTCACTAACTTATTTAGGGCTGGGCTCAAGCTTACCTAGTCTGTTAACATCTCATCCATCCATCTCAATGCCCACCTCATTATACCTGCATTATGAATTGAAATAATGATTCAACTAAAGTGTTACGCTCCAAATTGTAATTACGTTACCTCTAACTTAGATTTTAAAGGAAGTTAACTAGGTGTGGTAATGGTTAACTAGAAAATGCTGGGACCACTAGAAAATGCCAACCGGCCTTCTTTTAAGGTGGGCTCAAGCTATAAAATGCAGCCTATTTAAGTAGTAGGGCTGGGTTCGGATTGAACCATGTCTAACCGACCCAATCATATAGGTTATCAAGGGTCTTGCCTGAGCCCCGGTCTACTTACTTGGGTCATGACCTTTACTTTATGTTTCCTTCTTAAACATGAGTTGGATCATTCGGTTGGTCAACCTGATTAAAGTACATGGGTTGGGTCGAGTTGGGTCAGTTTGGGCTCGATGAATTTTTAAGTGGGTTGGGCCATGACAGGCTAATGGGTCAGGTTCAGGTGGGAAGTTTTTGACCGTTTAGTGAAGTGGTCATGCTTGGGCAGAATTCGACCATACCCCCGAACCGAACCCGCTAATGTAACTGTATTTCAGGGCTAGTTTGAATTATGAATCCCTCGTTAACTAATACGTGGAAACTGTTCCTTTATTGTACTAATTATCGCAATCTGTTTTAATAGTGCATCCAAACGCCATCATTGCTTTGTCTATTCCATGCAAGTTTTGGACAATTGGAAGATGGTGGTGACTCATTCTCTCACATGTGGCACTGATGTGCAGCTATCTGAACCATCCAAAATGTGAGTCCCATTTACGGATGGAGCATTTATTTACTGATAAATCAATCCTGGCTATCCATTTATGGCTACAAAGAGGATGGATAAAAGTAAAGTAGTAAGTAGTCCCAAGTCAAAGGAAAAAATCATATGTTTTTATCTAAAGCACAGACGCTAACACCCAGTTGGGCCAGAATTGGACGGTCTAGATTAATATACAATTATGGCCATGCGTACGTTTGAAGAATCCCACTGTTTTTAAATGGTGAGAAACTAACATAGGATGTAACTTTAAGCTAGCGTTTACAAAATTCGGACGCGGATTCGGTGGATCCGGATCCGTGACTGTGGGGCTCCGTGAATCGTGATGTATGTATTTTATATGCACGCCGTTCATCCGTTTTGCCAGCTCGTATCTAGGTGGGCCCCACAGTCACCGATCCACGAGCTCGGTTGGAAGTGGCTAGTGGTCGGTACTATGTGGACCCCACCATGATGTATGTGTTTTATCCATGCGGTCCATCCATTATTAAAGATAATTTTAGGGCTTAATGTCAAAAATGAGGTAGATCTAAATCTTATGTGGACCACACCATGGGAAAACAGTAGTGATTGAATGTCCACCATTAAAAACCTCCTAGGGCCCACTGTAATGTTTATTTGACATCCAACCCGTTGATTAGGTCATACAGACTTGGATGAAGGGAAAAAATAATATCAGCTTCGTCCAAAACTTTTATGGCCCCAGGAAGTTTTTAGTGGTGGGCGTTCAATCAACACTGTGTGGTCCACTTGAGATTTCGATCAACCTCATTTTTGGGTTCATCATAATAACTGATCTAAGAATGGGTGGACGGCATGGATGAAACACATACATCATGGTGGGGGCCACATAGTACCATTCGGCATGGATGAAACACATACATCATGGGTGGGGGCCACATAGTACCATACATCATGGTGGGGTCAGTAGCCAATCCTTTTCCCACGAAATTCATGCTGAATAGACCATTCGGCTATTCCCATTGTGAGAGGACAGGAATCATCTGCACCGTCTGTGGTTTGAAGAGCAGGTAAAACATCAGTGTTCTGTGGGCCCACTTTTTGGTATGCTTCACATCCATTCCGTCCATCAGCGGAATCCCTTTATATTCATTTGCAGATTAAAAAATCATATCGATCCACTGCTTCGGTCACACCACAGGTGACAATGTGAAGGAGATGCCAACCATAGATTTGTATATGGGGCTCACCATGATATCTATTTTCCATCCAAACCCAGCTGAGACTCATATGGATGGTCAGATACTCAAAATATCAGACTTCTACGAAACTCAGGCGGGCTACAACGAGTGTACTTAGAATTTGTAAGCGTGATTTTATATTGTTTTCCATTGTGTTACTCACCTTATTTTTCCATAAGGATGATGTTTTACATGAACAGTGAAAATTAAAATCTACACAAGATGGACGGAGTAGATGTCATGACCACAACCCTGTGAGCCCCAGAGAGCTTGGATGTTAACCTGGTCTCAAAAACAAGTGCATTAGGGGATTCTGGTTAGGGGTGTACATCAAGCCGAGTCGAGTCGAGGTGAGCCAAGCTTGGCTTGACTCTTGTTCGTCTCTCTCTCGTTCTCTCCTCGAGTTCAGCTCAACTTCGAGTTTACCATTGGAGCTGGGCTTGTTTTCCAAAAATTTCGAGTCGAACTAGTGGATAGAATCGAGGTGAGCTTTCCTCGAGTGTCGAGTCAAATCTGATCCCAACCCGACCCAACTCGCGCCTGACTCAACCCAGCAACCCGACCCAATCGGCACCTGACTCAACCTAGCCACCCAACCCAATTGACCAAACCCACACCGACCCAACTTTCAAATCAAATATTCAATTAGTAATATAATCTAATATTTAATTTTTTATTTTTAAATACAATATATTATATATAATATAACATATATATTTGAGTCGAGCCGAGCTTGAGCTCGAGCTTTGGGCCGAGCTGAGTCGAGTCAATATCCATTGTGATCGAACTCGGCTTGTTTATAAAACAAGCTAGGTCATTTGAAGCTTGGCTCGCCTCGAGTCGTCGCTCAAGCCAAGTCAAATCGAGCTGAGCAAAAGTGAGCTTCGCTCGTGTACAGCCCTAATTTTGGTACAAGCTGAGAAGGCCAATGGTTGGATACTTGGATTAGAAGCATCACCCGTTCAATGAACTTTTTATTTATTTATTTTACAGCTTGGGCCATCCAGAATGCGAACGGTGCTGATCACTTTAATCCCCCTGGCCCCACATTCAGTTTTCAACATCCTACGATCTTGGGTGGCCCAATGAACTTCCAAACTGATCCTCAAGGAACGCAGATCCACCTCGCTTAGTGGCCGTTGACACCTTATGTGTATTTACCATCCAACCTGTTCATAAGGTCACATAAAACTAGATGAGGGAAAATGCAAATATTAGCTGCATCAAAACTTCCAAATCTCTCAAAATTTTTAAACGGTCTGTGTTCAATCCCTGCTGTGTGGTCCACCTGATCCTTGGCTCTGCCTCATTTTTAGGCACATACCCTAAAATGATTTCAAAACATTGATGGTAAAACACATACATCATGGTGGGCCTACCGAGCCCCTGCCTCCCTCAGTCCATCCACCCAGGTGTCTCCCAAGGTGGGGCCCACCATGATGTTTGTGAAAAATCCACTCCATCATTTAGTTTTTCTAACTAACTCATGTCATGATAGGAGCTTAAAAATGAGGCAGATCCAAGACTCAAGCCGGCCACACAATTTTTTTTTTTTAAAAAAAAAGTTAAAAGGCTGGAAATGCCTACCATTGAAACCTTCCTAATCCACCAGATGAGATGTTTCTATGCCATCCAAACCGTTCATAAGGCCATTCCCACTGTGATGAACTGAAAACACAAAATATTAACCTGTTCCAAAATCTTGTGGCCCAAGAATGCTTCAATGGTAGGCGTTTCCTGTGGTGCATTTGAGTTTTGGAGCTACCCTCATTTAATTTTTTCACATGAGCTGGCAAAATGGATGGATGGAGTGGATTTCTGGCTGACATCATGGTACCTAGGTTCCGACAGCAGGAACTGCGGTCCGGGGTTTGAAGGCAATCCGCATGCAAAATAAAGGGGAACGGATTGGCTACTCCCCCTGCCATCAGCCAATGGCTGATGGTCGGTGATAACCATGATGTATGTGTTTCATCTATGCTGTCCATATATTTTTCTAGATCTTTAAGGGTAAGAGACAAAAAATGAGATATATCCCAATCTCAATTGGACTACATTAAAGGAAATAGTGTTGAATGAGCATCGACTGTTAAAACCTTTTGGGGCCATAAAAGTTTGGATCAAGCTGATCTTTGTTTTTTCCCTTCATCTGGGCCTGTATGACCTAATCAACAGATTGGAAGTTAAATAAACAGTACAGTGGGCCTTAGGAGATTTTAATGGTGGATATCCAATCACTATTGTTTTTCCTGTGGTGTGGTCCACCTGAATTTATAACCCTATCGTTTTAGCATTAAAACCTAAAGTGATCTTTAAAAATGGATGAATGTAATGGATGAAACATATACATCATGGTGGGACCCACAGAGCACCGACCATCAGCCAAGGGCGGGTGGCAGGGGGAGTAGCCAATCCGTTTCCAAAATAAAGGGTGAAAGTGAAATAAATGGTATCTTTTGGCAGCTGTAACCTGGATTATTTTTATTCACCTTGAAATGCACAAGTCAGAATACTCCCCACACCCTCCCATGAGAATTCCTTGGTAAAGCTGCCTTCAATTAATAAAATGAACCACCATTCTATTCATGGCCACACATCCCAGCCGTTCACACAAACTGGGCCACAACACATTATCCATCCTGGCCCAAAAACAAGCCCATCTGTTTCATCAAACATGAAAAAATGATTGGGTCACAAGAATAACAAACTCTCCGACTCTCCGCATTCAAGTACAAGTGTGGCCCATCCGATAAGTGGATCAATCTCATTAACAGGCCAGGAAAAAAACACTGTGAGACCCACCTTGTGAACGGTCTGGATCTTGCGGCGCGTATCGTATTTGGGCCAATTAAAGCCATACAATCCATCTTTGTTCACTAAAATGAAATTTCTTTCTTTCAATTGGCGGTATGTCCACACACATATGAAAATACAATTGAAGCTCCATGCCTATTGGCATGGTTCAATTCGCTATTGGGTCCACTCCCAACATCAGATGCTAACCATCCAATCTGCTGACACATCAGTGACCACTTGAGGAGGAGTGATCTGGCCGTTCATGAACAGCGAATTGGATCGGCTTTCGGGGAATTCACTGAGCTGATTACCAATTGAATTTCGGTTCCTTCTACATGTATCAGCAACTCTTCTTTCTGCTTCAAGAAAATGGCCTAGAGATGGTGGATTATTGACGCCATCGGCGTCAGCACAAGCTCTTGTGCATAGACAGAACCATGTCTTAGGCTTGTAATTCTTCTTGTTTTCAGGCCTCCCGCCCCGTCTGATCGATCTTCTTCCGGAGAGATCTAAAATACTAGCGGCGCCAATGAGATTCCCAAGTGTGATGCTATTGTTGTGGAAGAACGACCCAGTGGACTGCGATCGATGAACAGATAGTGAGATGAAGAACGAATGGATCGCATTGCCAACATTCAGATAATTCATGAAGAAATGAGAGTTGATGATTGTTCATTGCTTAAAGTTGCATTCAAATTCCATTTTCATTCCTTTCAAGCTCAACTTCAAAGTAATGTATTTGTAATTTGAGTACTGAACCAATACAAAAAGCTCAAGCGTTTGAATGCCACTTAAAATGTGTTTTAATGATTTTTTTCCTCTCCAACAGGCATTAACAACAGTGTTAATGTCTGTTCAAAGCATAACAATGGCTGGGATGAATATAAGATTGTGGCCCACTTATCCAACTGGGCTGAAATTTTATTTGGTTGTCTTTTTCATTTGATGAATGGTTTGGATTTTTGAAGCTATGGCACATATGCTAATAGTAATAAGATTCCCCAATATCATGGTAAGAATAGTTAGGATTTCCACAAGAAGATGCCATTCGATTTAATGAGAAATAAAAAATGAATACAATGGGGAGGGAGCAGCTTTCCCAACAAATGAATTTCGGGTGTAAATTTAATAAAAATGTAAAATGGGTGGCATCCAAACGCACCCTAAGGGAACTGCGAATTGGGTATTTTCGCATTCAATTGATATTTGCATCCAAATGCATACTTAATAAAGCCAAATAAACTAACCGCATTTTCCTTGAATTCACATGTGGTTTCCACTTCATATTGCACTTATGTAGCTTTCAAGTCCTTTCAAGTTGGATGGGAAAGAAATATATATAGTTACAATTTGAGAGCTCCTTCCTCTCTATGAATACTGATCATTTCCACTTAAAACGAATGTTCGCCATGCTATTTGCTTGTGCATCCAAACGCATCCAAAAAGCTATTGAAATATACAATAGTGATATCATAGCTACATTATTATGGAAGCCATGTCAAGATGAGCTATATATTCAGTTCAAAATTGTAATTGAATATTCTTATCTAACTCATCTTACCAGTAATCGCATACTTAATCATCTGTAAGTGAGATTAGACAGTTGGTGAAAGTACATCCAAACACACCTTAAAACTTTGGGGACTTTGCTGACTTCAGGCATACATACATACATACATACAAGTTTAAGCGAGTTGGTTTAGTTACACATGGTAATCGTAATCAAATAGTAATATCATACTACTTCTAAAACCATCTTTCTAAGCAATCATGTAATTACTGCAATTATCCATTGAGAAGTCTTCATTTGTTCTGTATTTGGTTAGAAATTCCACCAGGTGGGGCCGCCCATGATCGCGGATGTATTCGGACAGGTGCGGATTCGTGATCTGCTGCACATGTCACCTTAATGAAACAAACACAGCCATTCAATTAATGGCCTATAAAAATGGACAGCAAATCTAAAAAAAGGCGGTCTTTCGGTGTGTTTTGCAAGCCCTTAATGAGATTTGAGGAATATGGGCAAGCCACAACAGGCTCATCCTATTCAATAGTGCAATGTCATCATAGGTGGGCCCACCTGGACCCCACAGAGGAATTTGCACCTGTAGTAAGAAGAATTCTTACTGGATCATAGCTCCAAGTTTCTAATAGTATTGCAGTGAATCATATATTTAATTTCGCATTGCTATCAAATAACATCGATGTCACGTGTTATTTCCAGTCATCCAAATCAGTGTGCCCAGAGTGGTTTTAATGGTGGGCAACTTATCCTTACTTTTTTAGTATTGTGGCTGACTTAAGTTTTAAATCCACCTTATTCTTAGACTAACAAACATAAAGTGATACAACTGATGTAAGGAGTGAATGTCACACATTTATCATGATGTGCCTTGCACAACCTTTGTAGTAGGCTCCTTGTAAAACAGGGCCACGCATAGAGAAAACGTGATAGACTACTTAATTGAGAGAATTGAAAGGACAAAACTGCCGTCGGTTGAAGGGAAGACACATTCCATTTATGTTCTCCCATCAGTAATTGCAAGGGTAAAATTGGCCAAACTCTACTTGCAATATACATAGTAGAGATATCATGTAAAACCAACAAAATGAGTGGGATGAAAAAGATGTACTCAAATGGGTTTTTGTAATTTATTCATTTCTCTCACCTCAATATCAAATTCCGTTGAAGAAAACGAAGAAGAGCTGGAGAGGCAGTGATCAAAGTGCTGAAGGACATGGATCCAGACAAATCACGATTTCTAACAATCCCAATTCTCATACTCAAAGGTTGCAACCCAAGTGGCCATCCAGTTTCCTCCCTGCCATCAAAACAATAAAAATGAAAAAAAGGTACCATCATAAAAAATTAAAGAACCTAAATGGCAAAAAAAAAAAAACACAAACCTTAAAATAGTATTCTGAGAAAAACCCACAAATAGAAGAAAGAAAGGAAGGAAACCCAAAAAAAAAAAAAAAACTAATACCTGAGAGACATGTTGTTGTACTGTAAAAATCCAGGAAAAGTCACTTCAAAAAGAAGACAAGAGAAGAAGGAAGAGTCATTTCATGAGTGATTTTTCATTAACACAAGTGCTGAAAAAGAGTGAGTTGATTGAAAGAACATGAAGATGAGGTACATGGAGTAGACAGCAATCTTACCAATGAGAGAGAGAGAGAGAGAGAGAGAGAGAGAGAGAGAAGCAATGAAATGAATGAATGTGGATGAAAACATATATAAACTCTGTTAAAAGTCTGGTTTATGACAGGAGCTCTGGAAACAGAATATTTTGTACTGAAAATGCAGAGAGGAAACTAGCATCTGTCTTTCCTTTCTCTCGCAATTACTAAAATAAACTCCACCTCTCTATTGGTGGTGGACCACACATCCATCCACCATATCAAGGGCTGGACAGTGTTTACACGGACGCGGTTTGCTAGCTGGTGTCAAACCCTGTGGGTCCCAGCATGATGTATGTGTTTTATCCACGTTGTTCATCCATTTAGCCATCTTATTTTACCACACGAGCCAAAAAATGAGGCAGATCGAAACCTTAGGTGGACCACACCACGGGAAAATAGTGTTGATTAAACGTCCACAGTTAAAAACTTCCCAGGCCTACTGTAATGTTTATTTGCCATCCAAACTGTTGATAAGGTCACGTAGACCTGGATGAGAGAAAAAAATCAAACATCAGCTTGATCCAAAACTTCTGTGGGCTTCGAAAATTTTTCAACGGTAAGCATTCAATCCCCACAGTTTCCTGTGGTGTGGTCCACTTGAGATTTGGATCAGCCTATTTTTCAACTTTTGTTTCAAATTGATCTGGAAAAATGGATGGACGGTGTGGATGAAAACACATACATCATGGTGGGCCCACATAGCTTTGACACCCGCTAGATGGCTGGTGTTCGGGTCACTAGCCAAATCGCATCCTGTTTACACTCACCCCCACACGTAGTGGCACAAGTGCAAGTAATCCATACCATTAAAATCGTAGGCCCCTTGGTGGATGGGCCATCACCATTATGATCATGATCATGGCCATCACCCTCTCTTCATCTCTTTCCATACCCCCACACACTCACAGCTGGGGTGTAATTTCACCACCTATGGATACTCGAACCCTTGACCAGGTGTTGAAACGCATGAGAGTCTACACCAGAGCAAGAGTAAGGATCCTACCGAGGAACAATGCGGGCCATTAAAGGCAATTAGAAATAGTACACATGGCATACATTAACTCAAATTAGACCCAGAATCGCTAAATCATGATCACATAATCACATTGGATTTGTGGATGTGTATGATCAATTAGGGTGATTAGATAATTTTCATTTTTAACCGTCCAATAAATGTTTACCAATACGGTAATCAAGCAATATTAGTTTTTGGTCCATAATACATCTAAAATGGGAATCATGATTTGGAATGCTTGACTCAACTTATTTGTATGCCACTAGTACTATTAAGTAATTTGCCAGTGTATCATCCTCACTTTGCCAGAGTATCGAAGTTTTTCTCTTGCATGTTACCATGCCATCTCCATTTGATCTAGTGGAAGAAGGAATTAGTTATCGGTCTATATTCAACTGTTATTTTCAGGTGGTTATGATGATCAAGACCCTCTTCTCATCTCCTTCGGTATCATCCCATCGCTTTGCCAGAGTATCAAAGTTCTTCTATTGCACATTTCCATGCTATCTCAATTTGATCTAGTGGAAGAAAAATTGGCCGTTAGTCCATATTCAATGGTCATTTTCAGATGGTTAGCCATCTCAATTTGATAAGGTGGAAGAAGAAATTGGCGGTTGGTCCATTGAAAATGGTCATTTTTAGATGGTTATGATGATAGACTCTCTCCTCATCTCCATCAGTGTCATCCCCATCACTTTGTCTAAGTATTAAAGTTCTTCTTTTTCACATTACCATGCTATCTCAATTTGAACTAGTTGAAGAAGAAATTCGCTATTGGTCCATATTCTACTATCTTTTTCAGACAGTTAGCCATCCCAATTTAATCTAGTGGAAGAAGAAATTACCATGCTATCTCAATTTGATCTAATGGAAGGAAAAAAAAAAAAACCCGTTAGTCCATATTCAATGGTCATTTTCAGATGGTTATTCATCTCAATTTGATAGGGGGAAGAAGAAATTGGCTGTTGGTCCATTTTCAATGGTCATTTTTAGATGGTTTTGATGATCAAGACCCTCTCTTCATCTCCTTCAGTGTCATCCCATCACTTTGTTCAAGTATTAAAGTTCTTTTACACATTACCATGCCATCTCAATTTGAACTAGTGGAAGAAGAAATTTTCTGCCGGTCCATATTCCACGGTCTTTTTCATATGGTTAGCCATCCCAATTTAATCTCGTGCAAGAAGAAGATGGCTGTTGGTCCATAGTCAACCGTCATTTTCATATAATTATGATGATCAAGACCCCCTCCTCATCCCTTTTAATATCATCCCATCGCTTTGCCATGAGTATCAAAGTTTTTCTCTTGCACATTACGATGCCATTTCAATTTGCTCTAGTAGAAAAGAGATTTGTCATCAGTCCATATTCAATAGTTATTTTTAGATAATTATAATGATCAAGACCCCCTCATCTCCTTCAGCATCATCCCATCACTCTGCCAAAGTATCAAAGTTCTTCTCTTGCACATTACCATGCCATTTCAATTTAATCTAGTGGAAGAAGAAATTGGCCATCAATCCATATTCAAGAGTCATTTTCATATGGTTACAATGATGGGTCTCCTTCCAAGTAGAGTTGTACACGAGTCGAACTTGGCACAGCTCAGCTAGTAACTGACCCCAGCTTGAATTCGGCTCGACTCGGTCCTCAAGCCTAATTGGCTAGCTCGACTCAATTTGGTTAGCAGCTTGGGTCAGTTCAAGCCAATGCAGCATTTTCTCAAACACATGGAGTGCACCTTCAATTTCTCATAGTATGCAAAATAACAACAGCAATTTACAGGTATTTCATCAAACACTTGATAGGGAACATCAAAATCCAAATTAACTGGTAGTTTTATCATGTAAACTTTTTTTTTTTTTACTGAATTGTTTCGCATCCATACCTTTCTCACCACCAACTGACGCAGGGGAGGACGTGAGGTCGAGCACCGTCTTCCTCAAGAGGATAACTATTCCAAATCCACGGAACTTCTCTGGACTCCTCACAAAGACTTCTCGAATCCACGAGAAAAGAGAGCAGAAAATAGAAATAAATTCTAAATAAATTCGAAATAGATTAATGAATGAATAAAAAAGTTCACAACCCTTTAAATAAGGGTACTAAGCAATGGGAAGAAATCAGAATCAAACTACAACTAGGACTCCTAGAATTCGCGACTTACTATAAATAATAAACTTACTATTTATAGACGGTCGTGATGTCTACTAGTGCGCAAGGTTTTCAGCCAAAAGTAGTAAGTGTCCTATTTGGCTTCACCAAACCGTTCTCCTAATTATTCTAAGCTCTTTTCACGTTGGGCGCAACTCCTAAAGCCCAACGGATGAAGAGTTATAAGCAGACTAAAACTTACTATTTATAGTAAAAAAAAACAATTGAAACAGGGAAACGACCGTCAAATCAGGGGTTTCTCGCAATTCCGAGTGTCGCACCCGGCATAGCAGGGTTGGTTGGCTAAAGTAGCTCGTTCCACCCCAAAATCATATATTTTTCATCGGCTAACTCATCCCGGATTGCGAGATACACCTGATTTAAGGTTTGATGGTCCAGATCACTTCTGTCGCTGACTGGGCCTTTTCTGATCCATCTTTGCCATGTAATTGTCCGCGACCCGCTCTACACATCACCAACCCATCCAACAGAGAATGTATGCACCCCAAACAACACTTCGTTGAGTCGTTTCATCAAACACTTGGTGAACAACATCAAATATTAACCGAGTCACTGAACTGATTTGATCCGAGTTCGATTCGAGTTGAAGTTCGATCTGAGCTCGCTCAAAATTTTTTCAAGCTCCAAAAATCAGCTCAACTAGGTTTGAACTCAATTTGAGTGAGTTAACCGTGCTAACTCAATTCATGTACCGCTCTACTTCCAAGTCCTCTCTCTCTCTGTCTCTCTCTCAACCCCCCTAAACTTGACATTGCTTGATGTACAGGTGGATCTCTTTCTCTCTCAACCCCCCCTAAACTTGACATTGCTTGATATTCAAGTGGATCAAAACTATGGCCGGCCCTATTATTGTGGGGACATAGGGAAGGGTGTGATGAGACGAATAGAGGAAGAACACGTATTCTATATGTGATATGAACCTTGAATCCACAAGATGCGAGGGCTCTTGAATCCATAAGAAATAAAAGAAAACTTAAAATATTTTGTGGATGTGTTCTCCTAAACAAAATTACAATGCTTTAAATAATAAAACATAAATCATAATTAAGAGTCCTAATGTGACTAAACTAGAACTTATCTAAAATAGTAAAATTTATTTAAAATAGAAAATCTTAATTTAATATTGTCAGATGATTCCTAACATGATAAGAAGCAAATCTTGAAAAGACTACAAATACTAAAACTTTAAGACGAAGTATATACATCTAACCTAAAACTGATTAAAATAGTAAATTTTTCATAAAATTATGATTTTAAATTGGAATGGGTTGTTTTCTCATAAAACAGGGAGCGATGCGACTTGCCTACAAGGGTCTATTGGCCCCAAATGGCTTGTTACAATCAAAATTCTTAGGTCATGCCTCATGCATCCCATAACAATATCCGAATTAAAAGTTATGGTTGATTTACAGTTTACACTTAAAGTCCAATTTCTTTTTATCCAAAATAAATCTCTTCAATCTGGACATGCCTAAGGCCTAGTTACATTATGCCCTGAATAAAATCGGGCTTAGATCTAACAAACTACATTTACTTTAATTCAGACTTCTTTCGGTCCACATGTGCCAAGAATAGGTCTTCCTATCCAAAATAAATCTCTACAATCCGAACCGGCCTGTTCTACATCAGGTACAATGCTAACCACTAAAGTTGATTATACAAACGGCATACATTAACTCAAATTAAACTGATTAGATTGTAGATATGAGCGTACCCTAAGTCACAATCACAAAATCACATCATATGAATGATCCTAACTTTTGATTTGTGGACATGTGTTTGTTTAAATAGGCAGCTTAGATAATTTTCATTTTTAACTGTCTAATAAATGTTCACCAATATCATAGGGTCCTTACTCTTGCCTCGGTGAACGTGTGGAGTGTGTGAACCAAAAAAAGGTGATAGTAGTTTTTGGTTCATGGTACATTAATTTTTAAGTAATTTGCCTGTGTATCATCCCGTTACTCTCCCAGAGTATCAAAGTTTTTCTCTTGCTCATTACCGTGAAATTGGTCGTCAGTTCATATTCGACTGTCATTTTCAGATGGTTGTGATGATCAATGTGGATGTTAGGTGATCTGCTCCATCTAAAGTGGGGCCCACCATCCAGTGGTTCATATTGATTAACGTGTATATCCCGGCGTTCCTATGCTGAACAGTCCACTAGTAATTTAATATCATTGTCAACCATTTTAGGAGAAATATAAAGTTGATTAGAAAGTAAGATGACAGCATCGCAACCGTACCTCAATTAAGAAACTTGGTTGAAAGAGGAATCTCCGGTGCGTGGAGCTTACACCATGCATTCGGTGTATATTTTATCTTATTGATTGTCTGGATCACAATCCTCTGTAATAGTGGATACACCAGACGTTGTGTATTTAACGAGATGCATTGTTCTGAGCCGTCCAATAATGGCCTGCTTTTACGATATGGTGATGATGGACACAGATCGGATCAGATGTGGCCCATCTAAGAGGCCGCAGATCAATTGGGACTTGGGACTCTCCCAATCGATGGGCATGTGCACCAACCTGACAATAGAGCCCATATGTCGACACGGATTTCCTGTGCTGGAAACCTAGGTGTTTGCGATAAACTTACATGGTCCATCCGTTTTTTGAGTTCATTTTAGGACATGAGCCCAAATTTGAGATGAATCTAAGATTCAAGTTGGCCGCACTAAAAGAAAAGGTGGGTAGGAAAATTCCTGCCGCTGAAACCTCCCTGGGTCTACAGTAATGTTTACATGCTATCTCATAACGTCATTCCCACTGGATGAAATGAAAACTCAAATATTAGCCTAGTAAAAACTTCTGTGGCACCACTGATATTTCAACTGTGGACGTCCAATCCTCTCATTTTTGGCCCACGATTCTGTTTTGATCTAAAGAAGCGAAGTTTCTTTCATTTTGGTTGGTTAGTAACTACGAAACAAAACTGTTGATTGGTGAGAATCACGGCTTGATTTGGATTTAGGATAGATTCATATATCTGTGATGATTTCGAAATATCAAATTTCAACTACTCTTTTGGATACAAAAGAGGGATTGGTCCAATAACTGTATCTACATCAATCCACACCACATTTAAATCAATTCAATTAGGCATATACAAGTTTTTTTTAAAAAAAAGAAAAAAAAAAAAAGGATAGGGTAACCTCTTTTTTCCTGCCCAGTCAATAATGTCATGAAAATGAAATATTTCAACTTATTTATTTCTTATTTTACTTGTGTATGGGATCCGCCTCATTTTTAGTCTCATATGATGAAATAAGCTTACAAAACCAATGAATTTCTCACAAACATCACAGTAGGCCCCACATACGTTTCCAGCTCAGGAACTTCATGCAAGGGGTTCGATGACACATATAGACTATAGTGTCCCACTAGTCTTAAAATATATATATATATAATATATATATATATATATATATATATATATATATATAGATATATATATATATATATATGGCGTGCTTGTTAGTACACACCCACTGTGAGTACACACTCCAGTATTAGCCACCCCTACTAGGGAATCGATACTAAGACCTTTGTGTTGAAACGAGGTATCTCAGTCTACGAGTTGACCTATGGATATGGGTGTCACTAGTCTTTAACTACTTGTGAGACCGGGTATCCAATTAATTTCTAAAAGATAATCATGTTAATAAACCGTGTGTGGGGGAATCTGCAACAAATCTGAAAATAGGAGGGGTATTTATGATAATCCAACTAGAGGGAGGAGTTAACGATTGTTAGAAACTAAGGGTAGGTATTTACATTTCCCTATACAAAAATCAGGGACCCAAATGCCATAATAAAAAAAGGGCTATGGTCATGTGGTCCATAGCTAAATATTTCATGGATTTTGATGATGAGACGAAGAGGAGAATCCAGCAAAGAAGAATAAAAAAAAGGGTGTCCTTTGATACCCTGGCAGAGTATGGCACCCAATACGCAGGTCAGAGATTGTATACGTGGCATACCTTAAATCAAACTAAATCTTGTTCAGCCCACCTTAGCTAAGTTATAGTCCCAAATATATGGTCTGGTCTGTGGACGCTTGTTTGTTGAAATAGAACCGTTAGATATTTTTATTTTTAACCGTTGAAAAATGTCCACCTATCTGATAGCCAGATGATCAAATAAGCATGGTTTTTTGTTGACGCAAGGGATCCATAGTTTGAAGAGCTTAATTTCACTTATTTATTTGCCACGTATGCATTTTTCAAAAGAATTCCAAGTGCCTGTGTATCATCCATCACAGTCTGTCAGAGTATCAAAGCATTTCTTAAAAGAAGGCTTTTGCTTTCTAGTTGAGTGTGGCTTTTGGCCTGTCCTGTGCAGGGGTGTAATGGGCCGGGCTCGGGCCTACCAAAAGCAGAATTTTAAATTGACCAGATGGCACGGCATGGCCCGAAACAGTTCAAAATCCGGGCCAAGACCAACCCCAGGCCCGGCCAATTGATAGCCCAAGCTTACACGCATGAAATATTTGCAGGACCTGAAAAGGATGGTGGGCTGCTGGACCACTGACTTGTCTGATCTCGAGCTCGGCACAAGCAGGAGCTCTGAGGAGTCGCTGTGATGTATGGGTATTATCCACACCGTCTATCCATTTTTTTAATATCATTTTAGGATAAAAACCCAAAAGTAGGGCAGATCCAAGGCTGAAGTGGACCACACAGTGGGGATTAAATACTACCATTGAAAATTTCTTGGGGGCCACGGAAGTTTTGGATCAAGCCAATATTTGTGTTTTCCCATCATCCAGGTTTATGTGACCTTATGAACAGGTTGGATGGAAAATAAACATTACAGTGGATCCTAGGAAAGTTTCAACGGTGGGCATCATTATCACCGCTGCTTCTTGTGGTGTCGTACACTTGAAGCTTGGATATACCTCATTTGTGGTTTATATTCTAAAAGGATATTACAAAATGGATGGACGGTGTGGATAAAATCCGTACATCGCGTTAGGCCCTTCAAAGCCCCTGCCAGGGTAATACCCAATCTGCATCCGTGGAATAGTGGGACACACCTGTGAAATGATAGCATCCAACGGTGTATCTTGTTTGTTGCCCTGCTTAAATCTTGGGTGATATGGTGGGCCACCAAAATGCTATCTACATTGTCCCTGATTTCAACGTTGTGGAGCTGCAAAACCTACCGATCGTATTGTCTGGTGAACCACCAAAACAGAATCTTTTCATGATCATGAATAAAGAAGTAATATTTAATCTCTCCGACCAGATATCGATCAGATCCATCGACTTCAATGGAAAATATGAGCCAAGGCCCAAAAAGGGTCTTGAAATGGTAGATAATCATTTCCGCTCGAGTCCAGCGTTTAGGATTATCGAACTGGCCTGATTGCATGATTTTTAGGCTATGGCCTATCCATGGTGTGGCCCACCAGATGAATGATCCAGATCTTGCAACATACTGCATGTTTTTGGACTACCGATGATCATTTCAGGCAATCGGATGGTATTCTACGGTTCCTGCAAGGCCGAAAGTAAGTGAAATTCATATCATGGGCCCAAATAGGTAGCATCGATGATCATTTATGCCAACCTGAGTTCATGGGCATACAAATGAAACCTTTATATGAGAGAGGATTTGGAAGTAAATGCGGTGAAATGCCTTTTGGAGCTATTTAAATAAATGCAGTGAATTGCCTTCTTGGGCAAGTAAACAAAGGTGCTGCCACATACATGTTCACAATACGAGTAACAACGCAATAATTATGTTACGAAACAATTTAATTATTGGCTATATCACTAAAATTAGGATGATCCAAATCACCCAAAGGTTGGCCATCTAAATGAATGATTAAAAAACATTAGCAAATTGCTTTTGTAATCTTTATGTTTGTGACCCACAAGGGTGGACTGAAATTTTCTCTCATTTTTTAGCAAAAGTTGAGCTTATTATAATTATTCTACTAAATATCACACACACACACACCATATATACACTAATTTGGAATATTAAAACTAATTCGAGATATCATACTTGTTCTTGTAAATATATTGAAAGTTTCAATGCATTCTAATTTCTCTAGCCTACTTTCATCCAAATAAAATATTTAGATTTCAAATGCATTTCAATTACTCCTATCCAAGCACATCTGAACGAGCTCCCATTTACTCACAATTCATTTGCCTCCAGTTTCATTTCCCATTTATCTCCATTTACAAGCTCCCATTTATTCACAATTCATTTACCTCCAGTTTCATTTCCCATTTATCTCCATTTACAAGCTCCCAAACGAGCCCATGCGAATTAGGCCCACAATGTGCTAAGATGGCCCATCAGGCTCCTGTGAATGGACTGTCATGGGCTAGTCTTGGGGCCAAGCACTGAGTTATTTTCAGCCTTAGAACTAAGAAGACATGGCCTAGGCCAAGATTTCACAACATTTGCTAATTAGGCCCATCATAAGCCCAAATCAAAGACCACTCATAGCAGCACAACTGATTCTTGAACCTCTTTCATGATCATGTCACATCGAAGTATTGCAGAAGTAAAAACTACAAAATCCGATCCAATTCATCGTTATCAATGGCTGGAATTGAACCTACGCCCACATACCATGTGTGTAACTTGAGGCGAGATATGGTAACAGACAATGGTAAATTTCAGGCCCGAAAGCTAAACGGGCTGAATCCATAGGCCCTTGGATTCACTATTTTGAAACCAGTTTTACTAATGAAAGAAAATAGATGATGATAATGTTGGCATATGAAGACTAGTGTTTGCACCGTTTACTACATGGAATTGATCTAATCAGGTGGTTGATTGTAAGGTCTGGTTTGTCCATTGGCCATGTGGTTAGGCCATCTACCTTAGATGGAATCTGATCTAGTTAAGGTGGTTGATTATGAGGTCTGTTTTTATCCAATGGCCCATTGGTCATGTGGTTAAGCCATCTACCTTAAAGGCATGATTTATAGCTAGGGCTGTCAAGGGGCCGGGCTGGGGCCTGCCCAAGCCCGGCTCACAAGGTAAAACCTAGGACTGAGCCTGGCCCGAGCTCATTACAGTCCTGAGTCCCACTCGTGAAGATTATAAAGAGCCCGAGCCCAACCACCCAGTGTTGCGTAGTATCAAGGCTGTTCATTAAGTATGCCCCATCGTGCATGATGCACGACATAAATAAAGCTAGGCACGGGATGACTCGACTCGTCCGACTCGACCTGAACCCAGTGGGCGAGTCAATCTAAACGGAGTAGACTTCATCCAATCCGAACTCAAACCAAGTCGAGTTCGGGTCGCCCAATAACTTGACTCGAAATCCAACTCGGTACTGACTCGACTCAATTCAAAACCCGACTCGTACATTTATATATAAAAAAAAAACACACACTTTTAAGATCTGAGATGTTGTATAGCTGATGAAGAAGCTGCGATTTTGGCAGGTGCACCTATGTTCTGAGCTATGATTTTAGCCCATAGATACCCACCGCACCCGACCCGACTTGGAACTCGTGACTGGGTCGGACTCAGTCCAGGTTAGTCCAGGCCAGACCCCAACTCGGATTGGGTCAGGCATGCTCGGGTCCAGTTCAGGTTAGGCCTATTTCAAGACTGGGTTGAGTCTGGTCAGCCCTAACTCGGTCTGACTCGACTCAATGCCCAGCTCTAGACATAAATGATCTTGAAATACAAAATAGGCCACGTTAATGATTCATAAAGCAGGCCTAACCTGTTTAGTAAAGGGGCTTAATTTTAGGCTCCAACCCAACCCAACCCAACCCAACCCAACCCTGAGGTGAGTATTCCAGCCCAAGTCGAGCCGAAAGCATGCCAGGCCAGGCCCGGGCTATCCAAGCCCAATGATAGCCCTATAAACCAAATGACCCAATCCAAACTCTACGTTAGGTTGAGTTGAGGTTGGGAAGGCTTGGAATGGAAATCCTTAAACCCAAGTCAGGTTGGGCTGCGTTGAGGCCCCCTCACCTCATAGAGAGTAAACATATACAATTCATGGGATACACGTTAAACCATAACCTGCATAGGAAATAGTGTTTAAGGTTGTAACTATCCCTGGACCATGCTATACAAATCATCAATGCATTCGAAACCAGGTTCATGAATGGAACTGACATGCTTGGTGGTCCAATGAATGGTGAATAATGATTGTAGACCTAGGGCTCGCATGCTTAGTGGTCTGAATCTGATGAGTGATGAGTAATAATTGTAGAGTTTATTTTATTAGTATTTTTTAAAAAAAATTCAGGTATTTTAAATATATTTGGATGTTTAATTTCATATATTAATTTATTAGATGCAGGTGTTAATCGGACACATCTCAGTGGGGCATCGAATGACTCAAATATCTCAAGTTTATGTTAGTTTACTAGATGTAGGATTATGTAGGATGTTTAAATTGCAGGTTTAATCCCCACTGTTTTCTTTTGGGTGGCCTCCTGGAGTTTTGAATCTGCCTTATTTTAAACCACATAGTCTAATATGAGCTGTCAAAACTGAGGGACGGATTGGATCACGTGGATTTGCGTTGGGCCCACAGCTCTAGGGTGGGAGCTCAGGAAAGTCGCGTCCAGTGGTTTAGGTACTTGACCCCACTTGTACAATCGTAATTATATACACGTGGCCCGCGTGAAGTATGCGGCTGTTCAGCTCGGCAAGTGAGGCCCACCTTTCAGTAATCCAGACCAATGGTTCGGATTACCGAATCATGGGTCCCACTTATCAGAACCTAAAACACGTGTATACTGCTTGACGATGCAGGCCCGTATCATAAAATTCCACTGCTCCGCCGTGAGGGGTGGACGCGTGGGGTACGCAGACCAATCACGTGCGCGCGGATTAGGTACTACCCCCGCCTGTTCCGAGCTCGGGACAGGCGGAGGCTCCAAGGGCTACTGATGGACCACCGTGATGTATTAGTTTTATCCACACCGTCAATTCAGTTTTTCATATCATTTTAGAGTATGGGACCAAAAATAAGGTAGATCCAAGTCTCAAGTGGACCACACCACATGAAGAAGCGGTGCTAAGGATGGCCACCACTGAAACTTTTGTAGGGTCCACCATGTTGTTTATTTTCCATCCAACCTGTTTATATGGTCATATAAAACTGGATGAAGTGAAAAAAAAATATATCATCTTGATCCAAGACTCCTGTGGCTCCTAAGAATTTTTCAACGGTAATAATTTAATCCCAACTTTGTGGTCCATTTGAGCCTTGGATCTTCTTTATTTTTGGTGTTATAATCTAAAATAATATGTAAAAATTTATAGACGGTGTGGATAAAATTTATAAATCATGTTGGTCCCTCACTGGCCCTCGTAGCCTCCGCCTGTCCCGAGCTCGGAACAGGCGGGCGTAGTACCTAATCTTCGCCCCAATCACGTGCTCCAGGATACTCGCCCCCAACAACTCACGTGTACGTACGGCCGAACAGAACGATTCATATCGCGCGGCGCATGTTATCAGACATCACACAGCTTATTCGAATTCGAGCTGGAAAATATGAAAACGAAGAAGAGTAGTCTTATCCTACGCACCTGCTCTTCATCCTTCACCCTTTGTTGAAAAGCGTCAACACCGTTTCCTCGAACCGTCGAAACGGAGAACCGTCTCTCCCGTCTTCTTTAACGGTCGTCTCCAGATCGTCGTCAAGGCTAACGGCTCCGTCAATCCACTCACTTCTCGCGTCTTCGAAAAATACCCTCAGCTCCTCCGTCGGCCACTCGAATTCCGCATCCCTTTCGGCTTCTTCTCACCGTCCCGTCTATTTCCCTTCATTTTCGAAGAAATTGCAGAAAGCAGGATCGGATCTAAGTAATCTTCCAGCTTCTTCTTCTCCGAATCTCTCTCTTTATCGATCGAATCGTGCAGTTTGATATCGGTTGAGATCGATGGCCTGAAATCAAAGGGACAGATTGAAATTGATGTGATGGCGAGAAAAATGGCTGGAGAAGGAAGTGAGAGTACCGAGACGAGGGAGGAGGAGGAATCGGACGGTGGAGGCGTCTCTGGATTTCATCGACGGTTGCAATGGTACTCGAGCCGTCGCATCTGCAGCAGCTGCTGCTGCTGATCTCACGCATTTCTTTCTCCCGCCCTTCGGATTTTCGGAGACAATGGATTTCTTATGTTTGATGAAAACTTTGATACTCTGGCCGACGATACTTGATACTCGGGCATTAATAAATTGCACACGTGGAACACAGATTACTTAAAATAAGCAGCGAATTTTTGGCCCATACTAGATGGCATCGCCAAGAAAAATTGCACTGATTTGATTTTATAAATACATTTAATGGACGGACTGGATGAGAATACTCAAAGGTGAGATGGGTGGATGGTAACTCATTAATCAAGCAGTTGGATGTAGGTAGACATGATCAAGCTTTTGGAATCTCTTTTTGATAGTTGTGGCTAGCCTGCGTACATAGTACTGTACAATTGATCATTCTATACCATTTATCTAATGGGTTCTGCTTTAGATGGCCCACCTAAATTACATCAATTGACGATCAAGCTGTCTACTACATGAAGAATGGACGGATGAATGACACTTGTTAGTTGTTCCCATTCAACATACATCCTTAGTTTAAAGACACATCAGCAGCATTTTTCGGTAATCCAAACCTTTTATACATGGGACTCATGGTAGATTGAGTAATAATTTAATCATTTTCCTTGTTAGAAGGTTTCAACGGTGGATGTCATTATCCCCACCATTTCTTGTGGGATGGTCAACTTAAGCTTTGGAAATAGGCTCATTCCTAAAGTGAATGGGCAAAAACGAGTGGACGACGTGGATAAAACACTTACATCATAATAGCCCCATGCTGTCCTTATACCACGAAGTCACGCGGCGTTGAGGGCTACTATAAAACCCACGTCCACGTATTCATGGTATAAGTGTAGCTAAAATAAAGAAAATAAGTGATAGAATTATAAAAAGTACATATGAGAGAATTTAAGAATAATATAATAAGGGTAAGTAGACGTACATGAACTATTGAAAATAATAAAGAGTGATCTTGGTACGTTCTAAAATAATAAAGAAAAAGCCTAAAAGATTGTACATGAACGGTTGAAAGCAAGTTGATTTGGGTCCGTACTCTTGCTCCGGTAGTAGACTCTTATAAGAGTGTTTCAACACCCGGTCAAGGGTTTGAGTACCCATAGGTGATGAAATCCCACTATGGTGCGTGTGCGCGTGTTTTTTTTTTTTTTTTTTTTAAGTTAATTTGATCAAGTTAAAAGATATTTAGAATTGCTAGTACTTGAAAGTTCACATGCGACCCCTCATTTTCCACCTTAATGTCACTTGAAGTTGTTTGTAATGAGGATTGGTGTTGAAGAAATGGAGAATTGGTGGCTTGACTCAGTGGACAAGTGAAACACTTGTTGAGTGGACCAATATCATGTTGAAATTTGTAGTTTTTTTTTTTAATCAAATATTTAAAATTTTTAGGATTTTCATTTTGCTGTCAAAATGCTTTTTGATATTTTCAAATTAAAAATTGTGGTGTGTGCCTATGTCCCACATCGGAAATGAAAAGAAGAAAATTGTAGTTTATATGTAGATGTGTATGTAGTATTCTTACTTGGAGTTTCTGGAGATTGAGACACTTGGGTTATGCACTCTCGAGCATGGGCAGTATAGTTGTAATGGCACTAGTTGATACACTTTACATTTCGCACGTGGACATCATGTCGCAAAGTGGTTTAATATGAGCCTTGGTGCGATGTGTCTAAAATGAGTCAGTGCTTTATAAGCGACTGAGAACGGTCATATTATTAATTTGAAACGGTAAGCCATTTCTAAAAATGACTAACAGCCTTAAAAGCCATAATAGTCCGAAAATGAACAAGCCATGATGATCCAACGGTCAGATCTTTTGATCCGACAACTAGAAATGACTTAAATTAATGATCAACTGTCAGAAACGATTTTCAAACCATTCCCTGATGCCTATATAAACTAGACCATTCCGGTCCAAATTCCATCAACTCAAACACACATCTCTCTATTTCCATCAGATCCTCTAGATAACATCTCCTTCGTAGAATATTGTAAACACATCTACAGATTTTGTCGGAAATCCGTTAGTTGTGTTGAATTGTTCCTAAGTGGACCCTTGGCCTGTAACCCATCAACAATTTATAAGGAGGCAAATCACACTTTAAGGACGGCGTATATTTTACATGATTCAACCTAATGAAACGAAATAATTAAACCTTATTTTATCTTTAGTTTTCGGTATATCCAATACATTTTTCTAACATTTCACTTTCCCGGTGGGTTCTTTTGATGGCGTGGTCCATTTTTTGCTAGTTCGGATATCTTGCACAAGATACATGGTCGAGAATGATGTCAATGTCCACTGAAGTTTGCATACATGTGCCTTACTTGATCATTCCTTTCTTTTTATCTGTGTAGTAATTTCTCCATCTACCGCTTTCCATGCTACTCATGTTCAACAAGAGAGAATTGCATTTCCAATTAAAGTGGTAGTTTTCTTATATTTAATATAAAGGTAGACTGTTCTTCTCTAATTTTCATTGATGGAGTCAGTCGTGGTACAAAGAAACAGTGATCATCTTGCTCCACAAAGGGTGGGTTTAGAAGTTCAATTGAATTCAATTGCAATAACTCATTCTAATAAAGAACTGGCCAAAGTGAACCTAACCCCTTTACGTTCATATCACCAACTAGTAGACTTGAATTGGGTGTTGGTCATCATTATGAGTAAGAATGGTGCCACCTAATCCTTGTCACTGGCTCTTTATCAAATTTCGTTTGTTGCAATTCAATTCAATTGAACATCCAAACGCACATTAAAGAGAGATGAAAAGGTTAAAAATATGTTCCACAAAAGTATATGAGTGCCAGGATTCTAGCACTTAGATTTAACCAAACAATCAAGCGAACCACCATGCCTAGGATAATATTGATATGATCATATATGAAAAACATCATAAGATACACACAATTGAAATGTATTATGCAATTTGAATCGATTGTGCCCATGCGTGAGATCACATTCATCGACAAAATCATCTAATGTGGCTTAAAGCTTTTGATTAAGTTGATTAAAGTCGATAATATTGTCTATGAATATTGTGATCATGTGTGCACTAAAAGAAGAGAATTCATCATGTTTATTACTTTAAGTCATAAAGTTGTCTATTACAGTCTTAATATGGGATGGCAATATTGCTATCTCTAGGAGATGATGCTGCCTCTAGAGGGAGGAGCATAACCTAGAAGCCATAAACTCATTATAATATATATATATTATATATATATTATATATATTATATATTATATATATATATAATATATATATATATATATATATATATGCATTTCGGTTTTTTCTTTTATAACCTTATCTGATTCCTTGTAAAGAACTTAATAGCAACTAAAATTACAATTGTGTTGCCTTCGACTTCTCAAACTTTAAAATTTAAGCAAGAATAAATAAATAAATAATGAATAATTGAAAGTTCTGAAGAGATTTAGACAGAGTTTGGATTTTTATTTTTTTTAATCATTTGCATTTTCATTTTTTTCTTTTTTGCAAAATTTGAAACTACTTAATGCAATTTTTTTAGGGGTATGTCTGTTTTTTAATGTAATTTTTATTCTTGTAAAATTATAAATTTATTTTTTCTATTTTTGAATAGTAAATGGATAGAAATTTAGTTTGCAACTATTCCTACTAGTTCATAGCCATTACTACTAGTTCCCAAAATGATTTTCAACCGTTTCTAATTTTTAGTGACATACTATTTAAAAACGGATGCAAATTATTCTTAAAGAGTTTCCAAACGGTTTTCAACTAGAAACGATGTGCAACCATTCCTAAATAATTGTTTTGGTTTAGTGTGTAGTCACAAAACTAGGGTTGACAATAGGTTGGATTTGTGTGCAGTTGAACTCACCTGACCTGCTTTTTAGGCCAGCTTGAGTCAAGCTAAATGGGTAGCGGGTTGGGTTTGCACTAGAATATGTGGCCAGTTTAGGTAACAGGTCAGGCTTGAGTTGAATCTTATGCAACCCAACCTACCCATACAGCTTATGATTGGGCTGGCCCAAGTTAGTTGATCCAATCCAACCTAAAACTCCAAATAAATTAATAGGCAATGTGAGTACAATGAATGCACAGTGGACATGCCTATAAACCATGGAAGCGGGTCGGCTGGTGTACCACACACTACCGACCTGGCTGGTGCGTTGATGTCACCAAGTTTTGTGGGTCCCATCATAAGGGTATGTGTTATATTCAAACCGTCCTTTCATTTTGTGAGCTCGTCGTAAGGCTTGAGCCGAAAAATAAGACAAATCCAAAAATCAAGTGGACCACACTGCAAAAACCAATGGGGGATTGAACATCTACCATTGAAACCCTTTTGGAGGCCACATAAGTTTCCTCTTTATCTAGGTCCGCGTGACCTTACGAACAAATTGGATGGAAAATAAATATATGGTGCGACTTTCAAATGTTTTAACCGTGAGAATCATTGTCCCCACTGTTATTTGTGGTGTAGTCCACTTAAGCTTTGGATATGACTCGATTTGTGGCTCATGCTCTGAACGGTGTGGATATAATATAAACATCATTATGGGAGCCATGTAACTTTGATCTCCTTTGAACTGTCGGTACAACCCAGAGCTCAAGGAGTGACGGCCTTTTGCAAGACGTGCACCCACACTAGTCAGGTCGGTGGCGTGTGGTACACCAGCCAATCCCCTTCTTTAAACCATACCTTTGTATAGTGTTTTGTGTACCCATTGATTGGGCAGGCATGGCATTCTTTTAGCCCCATATTCTTAAATACAGTGCACTCATGATGGGTTGGTCAACCTCCAGCCCAATTACAATTAAATGGGATGAGGTTCAGATAGGCTTGAACTTGATGAATTTTAAGTGGGTCAAGTTGGGACATATGATAATGGGTTATGGGTTGGGTTCAAACTGGAATTCTTGGCCTGTTTAGTAAATGGGTTGGGCTCATACTATCTTTGACTCAACCCAAACCTAACCCAATGCCACCTTGTTGATTTCCCTTTAAAACTTCTCAAGCAAGTCCCTTCAGTTGGATACTACAATTGAAATTTCTCCTCAAGAGTTTGGATATTATTGAGAATAGTTGGTTGGAAATCTAATGCAAACTATAAGTGCCTGTTTGGTATGTGTGCTTGGATCAGCTTAGGTGGGATGAAATTTCATTTGGTCTGATCCAAATTATATCCCTCGTTTGGAGATGATATGAAGGGTTGGGATTAGGTAGGATGTAATTGCATTTGGTCCAATGTGGATTTTGAAATCCATCACACATTCAGGCCCCCACATTGATGCATGTATTTTATCTATGCCCCCCATTCATATACACCCTCTAAATGAGACATTCTAGTTATATACTTGTACAAGTGACCAACATTTAATGTAAATTTGATTCATTGATTACAATTCTATGGCCCGCCAAATGGGAATTTGCTCGATCCAACATTTTTCCATTACAAAGATTTTTATCCCAAACATGAGGATTGGATGACCCAAATACCATAGTATTTCCAAACATGTGCAATAATGGTGTTAACAGTGAAGTGTGAACTTACAGTGGGGAGTACTAACAGTGAAGTGTGAACTTACAGTGGGGAGTACTAACAAACTAACAAAAAAAGAAAAAGATATATTTAGTAATGTGGATTTTCAAATTTTCGATTTTTAGAAATTGATTTTGAGAGCTATATTTAAAAAAAAAAAAGATTTTTAGAATTATTTTGTGATATATTCACATAATAATAAATGTAGTTAATTAAATGTTATCAAATAATTTAAACATATATAATATAGGATGATCATTTCATTGAGCCTATTGTAAGACAATTTTATATAAAAATAAGACAATCTCGAGATTTAGAGGTCTCCAAAAGCATACCCACTAATTTCATTGGTGTAACAAGATATTATATTTTTTGAAATTATTAATTTTTCTACAATATGGCCTAAATAATGATTGGGTAAGCTTGATTCTTATAACATCTTGATTTAAGTCTATTGTAAAATAACCTAGCCTAAACATAAAGTATCTTTAAGCTTTTAGTGCCCTACAAAAGTAAAACTCACTAATCTTAAATTAGTCAAATAAAATTTATATTTCTTTTTTGGATTATTAGTATTATTTTGCCACCCATGCGTAAATAATGATTTATGGTGTAAATGGAAGGGAAAAGCATCCGGCGGTGTGGATGAATGTACTTTAGTGGATGGTAGCCATGATCCGTCAGAGTTGAGCTTGTAAACACCAATTTTACAACCTAAGGAACTGTTGTGAGAAAAGTCTTCACCGCCTTCGACCGGTCGTGGGATTTCTTGACCGGTCGTAGGAGTTGCTCGACTGGTCGTGGCTTGCACGACTCGAAGTCCAGTGAGTTCAGTTTTTCATGTTCGGGCTCTTCGACCAGTCGTAGGGATTGTTCGACCAGTCGTAGCTCCCCTTCGACCAGTCGTAGGTTATGCAAATTCGTTCCGTGATTTTGTGGATTGCGAAAATTTGAGACCTTTCACAACTAGGATGCGAAAGGGAAGCTGTCTAAATTATAAATAGGTGTTCCTAGGGCTTTTCTAGGATATATAGGAAAGTATTTTAAGGCTTCCTAAAGAGGTTCTAGGGAAATCAAAGAGTGTAGCAAGGGTGAGATTCGAGGTTGTTCGAATCGGGTAAGTCCTCTCTCTTTGTAATTCCTGTTTCATAGTAGAGATCTGTCACTTTGTGCCGTGGTTTTTTCCCGGAAGGGTTTTCCATGTTAAAACTGTGTGTTCTCTTGTGTGTGCTTGGTGCCATTGAATTGCTATCCTAGATCTAGATCTGTGTGATTCCGCAGGCCAAAATCTCAACAAGTGATATCAGAGCAATCGTTGGGCACAGATCTAAATCTGAGGGATTAGTAATAATGGCGAGCACCAGGTATGAGATTGAGAAGTACTCAAGGAAAAATAATTTTGAGTTATGGAATATCAAGATGATGAGTTCCTTAATCAAGCAAGGCGAAGATGGTGCTCTTGAGGAGCAAAAGTCTACTATGACTGATGGTGATTGGAATACTCTTGATAAGAAAGCATTATCATCGATCGTTTATGCCTCATGGATGAGGTTCTCTACAATGTCATGAAGGAGAAAACTGTGGTTAAGTTATGGGCGAAGTTAGAGGATGTTTATGCGAAAAAATCCTTTGAAAATCGCTTACACTTGAAGCAGCAGTGGTATAACTTCAAGATGGGAGAGGGAGGAGATTTGGAGGCTCACATCAACAACTTTAATAAATTAGTTTGCAAATTGCTAGATATGGAAGAAGTGATGAAAGATGAAGAACAAGCATGTATATTGTTGAATTCTCTCCCGGCGTCGTATGAGTCATTCAAGGACACTATGTGCAGCATGAATAAAACCTTGAGTGTCGTCACCGTTATCGTAGCCCTTCAAGGGAAGGCTATGAGACAGCTAATCGGCGACATGGGGACATCTACTGATGCACTATTTATAGTGGGTAGGAATTCTGAATAAGGTATAGGTTCTTCAGGTTCTAGATCCAAATCTAAGGGTAAGGGCAAAGGAAAGACAAAGTGATGGAATTGTAGGAAGGAAGGACATGTGAAGAATGATTGTAGAAATCCTAAATCGAAGAAAGAAGATTCTGAGGCTTCGTACAGGGAGGTCAATGTTGTCACGTCAGATGGATCGAGTGGATGTGATGGTGATGTTTTATCTGTGTCTACTATTAGGCGGTCATACAATGATTGTAAGGACAAGTGGACGCTAGACACAGGGGCATCTTTTCACATGACTCCTCATCGGAGTTGGTTCACCAGCTACAAGGAGTGCGATGGTGGACAGGTATTTATAGGCAATGATATTACTTGTAATGTTGTGGCTGTTGGTTCGGTATGCATCAAAATGTTTGATGGGTGGAGCATACCTTGACTGATGTTAGGCGCGTTCCTGATTTGAAGCAGAATCTAATTTCTCTTGGTGTGCTTGAGGAAAAAGGATGCAAGTACACAGGCATTGATAGTGCTCTCAAGGTATCTAAGGGGGCACGGGTAATCATGAAAGCTCAACAACTCGGTAACTTGTAAAGGTTGATCGGGAGCACTTCAAACGGTGGAACTACAGTAGATGTAGCGGATTCCACCTCTGCACGTGTGTGGTATGTTGGGCATGGCCACATAAGCGGGCAGGGCAGGAAGGATGAGACGTGCGGACAGGGATACAGAGTAGGTGAAGCAGCCACCTGTGAGAAGAATCACACAGCATGATCGCAGGATATCAGCGAGGTACATGGATGACTCCAATATCGCAGGGGATTCATCTTCTATTAAGATGGCTCTAGGTGAGCCTAGTGCTGAGAAGTGAAAGGTGACTATGGACGATGTGATGGATTCGTTGTACTAAACCGGCATATGGGAGCGGGTGGAGCTTTTAGTGGGCCGGAAAGCGGTTGGATGCAGGTGAATCTTCAGGAGGATACAACTAGATACAGGGTGAAGTTGGTAGCGAAGGGTTATGCTCAGAGAGAAGGGATCGGCTTCTCAGAGATATTCGCGTTGACGGTATAGTAGGTGTCTATTAGATCTGTGATTGGCACTGGTTGGTCAACGCGATCTTGAGTTGGAAGGATGGATGTAGAGTCTACACTTCTGCAAGGGAAAGTGAAGAACAGATTTACATAAAGCAACCAGAGCAGTTCGAAGTTAAAGGGGCTGAGAAAAGATTTTGCAAGAGGTTGTGGTTCGACCTGTCGCCTAGGCAGTGGTTTGATTCTTTCATGGATGAAGGATCGGGGGGCTGCAAAGATGGTTCTTGACATTGAGACTGAAGGAGGAGTAGGCTGTGGTAATCACAGGAGGAATACCTTGTGTGTAGGTATTGATCAAGGATGTGATGGGCCAGGTAAAGCCAGAAAGCGTTCCCTACACGTCTCTCCTCAAGTTTTCTTCAGGACATGTCCCAAAATAGATGAAGAAAAGCAGGATATCTCATGAGTCTTATTCGAATGTGGTTGGCAGTGTATGCTATGGTCTGGATTAGACCGGTTATTTCACAGGCTATCAGTGTTGTAAGCAAGTACCCCGGCAAGCAATATTAGGTAGCGGTGAGATGGTAAGAAGACTACGTCTTTCCTTTTGAGAAGACAGGAGCAAAGGTGGTTTAGCACGTGGATTTTAATCCAACGAACATGCTCTCCTAGATCGTTCCTGTAGAGAAGTTCAAGGTCTGTAAAACTTCTTTGGGCTTGGCGATGACAAAAAAGGAAGACGGAGTGTGCAAGATAAGCTATAATGAAATACAGAAATAAGAGAAGAGGTCAATGAACTACACGGTTGAAGGTTGAAGACTTGGTGGAGATTGTTGTGAGAAAATTCTTCACCGCTTTCGACCGGTCGTGGGATTGCTCGACGGTCGTGGGAGCTGCTCGACTGGTCGTGGCTTGCACGACTCGAAGTCCAGCGAGCTCAGTTTTTCATGTTCGGGCCCTTCGACCAGTCGTAGAGATTGTTCGACCAGTCGTAGCTCGACTAGTCGTAGCTCCCCTTCGACCAGTCGTAGGTTACGCAGATTCGTTCCGTGATTTTGCGAATTGCGAAAATTTGAGACCTTTCACAACTGAGATGCGAAAAGGAAGTTGCCTAAACTATAAATAGGTGTTCCTAGGGCTTTTCTAGGATATATAAGAAAGTATTCTAAGGCTTCCTAAAGGGGTTCTAGGGAAATCAAAGGGTGTAGCAAGGGTGAGATTCGAGGTTGTTCGAATCGGGTAAGTCCTCTCTCTTTGTAATTTCTGTTTCATAGTGGAGATCTGTTGCTTTGTGCCGTGGTTTTTTTCCGGAAGGGTTTTCCACGTTAAAACTGTGTGTTCTCTTGTGTGTGCTTGGTGTCATTGAATTGCTATCCTAGATCTAGATCTGTGTGATTCCGCAGGCCAAAATCCCAACAGGAACTAATCAGAGGTCACTTGGAACCATGGATTTGGGAGGTTTTGAGGAGATTTCAAATCCCTAGGTATGTTTGGCACCACAAGTATCCGGGGGTTTCAAATCCCCTTAAAGAGAGGGTTTCAAAGCCAAGGTGAAAGCTTGGATTACATCTAAAATCTTTCGAAGAGTTGTATGTGTAACATGTGTGTCACTAGGCTATTAATCTATTGGGCACATGACCCACTAGTGATATCCTAAAACAATCGGTTGATCAATTGTATCACTATAATTACTTTAATACGATGATCTATGTAATACAAACATTGTACATGTAAATAATAGTTAAAAAACATTGGTTACTCACTTGGATTTGATCTTATGCTCGTGACCTATATATTCAAGACTTGGAATTTCATCATATTCAAGCAAAGTATATATTTCAACTGGCTTATTATAATCATTGTATCAAACATTACATATGTACACTAATTAAATATGTTAAAGTTGATTTAGTAATTAAACTCAAACCCTTATAAATATATTACACATAGCTACTTTGGATTACAAGGATTTTGAATCCAAGGTGCCAAACATATTATGAGGATTTCAAATATGGGGGGTTCCAAATTCATGCATGATTAAATGGCATGGAATTGTATTAGATGGTATTAACATCATTATTGTACAATGATTGCATGTCTAGAAATTCCCTGATATTTTAGCCATTTAATCCCTATTTTTGGATAAAATTCTTGCTATGGAAAAAATGATGGATTAAGCAAAATCTCATTTAGTGGCCCATAGAATTGTAATCAACGAACCAAATTCACAACAGATGTGAGTCACCTATACAAGTATATAACCACAATTACACCTAGATCCATATCTCAGTTGGCTAACAAGGAGTGTGTGTACTGACATGGGTGTGTACTAACAAGCTAACCCAAAAGAGGAAAGGAAAAAAAAAAAGTATATAACCACTAGGGGTGTACACAAACCGGGCTAGCCCGGTTAGCTCGCTCGACCCGGCCCGAAAAAGCCCGACTCGGCCTGACCCGAAACTGAGTTCGGGTCAGGACGGGCCAATTTTCTAGGCCCGAAACTGAGTTCAAGCCGAGTTCGGATACCTCCCAGTTCGGCCCGACTCGGTCCGAAACCCGACTCGCCCCGGCCCAACCCGACCCGGCCCGACTCGGTTCGAAACCCGGTTATATATATATATATATATATATATATATATATATATATTATATATATATATATAGTTCTTGTAATTTGAAAGGTTTAAAGCCATATATGTAATTTCTAAGTAATTTCTAATTGCTCATGTCTCATCCATCACTCTGCAAGAGTATCAAATCATTTCTTCATGAAGATGTGTGAAGATGATTTGCAACATGGCAAAATGCATGTGTACAAGATCTGGGTCAGTCATCAGGTGGGCTAGCCCTGGTTCCCACTTATCAGTTGGGCCGCATTTCTACCAGAAGAATCAATGGTTGGAAAAGCAAAATAATGACTGATGGTGAGTCTATCATCCTATTTTTTGGGCCATTGGATGTTCAAAGTGGGACCCAATAAGGACTGGCCTAGATGTGAAACACATGTGCCACATTTCTTGTCTTAATATGGATTAGAAAAATGAAATCTTAGTTCCATCTGGTTGGATGTACTAATTAGATCTTCTGATTCGAAAATCAGGCCGGTAAACACCTTAGGTTGGCCACAGGTATAAAACAAATAAACGGCTAAAACAAATTCTCTAGTCACCCATTTGTTTTGGGCAGTATGGTCACCGGGAGGAATTGAACGTTCCAGGCCAGAAGATTTTTTGTGGAGTCTATAGTTCAACTATCTAAATCGTTGATCGAGGGCCTTGTAAATTAATGGAACACGGATTACCTGCCAAAGCCCTTCCCATGAACTTGTTGTAAGGTTCGAAACTGGCCCGAACTCGAAGGTTCGAAACTGGCCCGAACTCGGCCCGAACTTGCCCGGGCCCGGTTCGGGCTGGAGATGTTGGCCCGGTGACCAGGCCCGATCGGGTTCAGACCTGGTATGGCTGTTGAACGGGCCTGGATGAGCTGAGGCCAGTTCGACTCGGCCCCGACCCGTGTACACCCCTAATAACCACAATTTCACATATAAAGGACATATATGAGTAGACAAATGGATAAAAGATATGTATTAATGTAGCCCCCGTGTACAGTAGGTTTCAAAATTTATGGAATTCCGTCCCACCTAATCCAAACCCATCCCATCATCCCCAAATGCGAGATGATATTTAGAAAGTAATAAGGGCCGTATGGCCAGGTGGGTTGGAAGAGATTGAATAGTAGGGATTTCAAGGTAATGATGGTGTTGTCAGTGGATTGTCTTTAAGATCCATGGGATTGCTATATCGAGTATGTTAGGCATGCCCGGCCAATCCCGGGATTAAACCTTCTCATTCCTTCCAATCCCTTGAACTAAGCATGAGATTTAAAGGTAATGATGGTGTTGTCAGTGAATTGTCTTAAGATCCATGGGATTGCTATATCTCAGGATCAGATCACCCAGTCTGTGGCCAATCCTGGGATTTAACTTACAATTCTTATCAATACCATCCAATCCCTTCCAATCCGCCCGGCCAAACGGGCCCTAAATGCAAATCCATCCCACTCAACCCTATCCAATTCAACGTGCCAAATGCCAGATGAAATTTGTACGGTGCTAAATAACAACTGTTACATATTCCACATTTAATTCCCCCAACTTTCCAAAAACCAAGATTTTGGTAGTGTGCCAGACGACCTCTGAGACTTTTCTTCATCATCCAACCGTTAGATTCCATGTGCCCCAGGTGTCTTATCATAGTAGATCCATGGCTCATTAAAGTTCAGTTTAGCGAATCTAGTCCGTATTGAGTACGACTCATGCTTAAGGCGAAAACACGCTGACTTCACGACATGTTTACGTGGTGGACAACACCGAATTAGGTGAGAGGTTGGGCAATGCTCATTGATTTCGTGGTCCACAACCACCTACAAAATATCCAACTCTTGCTTGTTGGGTTGATTAAAAGCCGGAAATTTTGGGTAGTCCACAGGAACATTTTTCCATCGGCCTTCTCTTCATAAATGGAACCGTTCATCCTACGGAACTCAACATCGATGGCCCATTTTTGTGATGATGGATGGTTCTCTAGGCCCAGTGTGGCCTTAAAACGGATGGTTGAAACAGAAACGGCTAGAATTTCATATTCTACAAACAAGCATGATTGTCCAATTAATAAAAGTTTTTGGATTGTCGGGAATTCGACATGGATGGATAGATGGATGAATAGTTCCAATCACCAGAAAATGAGCCACGTACATTGTAGTGGAGCTTAAGGAGTACAATTCCATGTGGTCTCGCGACTACTTAAACCAATCCTCTTTCAAAGTCACTTAAATTATCACCTACCGAGGCAACTGTACCGCAACTTATGGTACTGGACCAACATTAACTCCAACATGACATTTTTAAGTAAATCAGTACCATTTAAGAAATAGTCAGCATCATGATTATCCCAAATTAGACTGATCCGTTCACTTGGTGGGCCATACCTGTATGTTAGTCAGATAATCGGTTTTATATTGAATATCATGGTGTGGTCCAGATGATAATAATGATGTTATGATTAGAAATGATTTTTCTAACATGTGATATTTATGGTAGGGATACATTTTAAAAGGTATAGATAGATTCCTGCATGAGTGATATGTTAGCGGGAAATATGGTACCGTACCACAGTTTGTGGTAGTGTTCGGTTAGTCCAGAGATCTATCGATAAGATCAATTTGTTCGTTAAACGGTGGTGATCCGTCCGCTGTTTTTTTTTTCTGCATCGATGACCGTGCCGTCCGCTGCAGATGGACCATAACCCAAATCACACTGATCAGACGATCATAGCCATTTAATTCTGCCCATTCATTTGGACGTATGATCTTCTCTGCTTACCATCTAGGATGCCCAGATCAGAGCCGTTCATGGGCTTGCTAGGTGGGTCACACGTGTACGTCTAATGTAGATCTGTTTTCAACTTTTCATATCCATGTCTTATCTTTGCTTAATCACACCCGCCTGATTAAGGGTGGTAATTGGCCGCCCTGCGCCCCTGGCGGGGATTGGGCCCCTAAACTTGACAGCTGGATTTGGGGAGCGGATTAGGTGAGAACCCTGACTGTGGGGCCCACTGTGATGTATTGACTACATCCATGTCGTCCATCCGTATTGAAATCTCATTTTAGGGTATTATTCAAAAAATGAAGCAGCTCCAAATCCCATATGGACCATGGTACAGGAAGCAATGGTGATTGACAATAAAAAACTTCCTGTGAGCCACAAAAGCTTCCGATCAAGATGATATTTGTTGGGTCTCTTCATCCAAGTGTTTGTGACCGTATCAACAGATTAGATGACAAATAAATATCCCGTTGTAATTCATGAAGTTTTTAACGGGGTCTCACCTAATCTACTCCCCTTGGCTTGAAATCCAATCTTAGAAACTTATATAAAAGAATAGACAATTAAAAAGAAATTATAATCTCTTGTTAAACTTATAAGTAATGGCCAAAAAAAATAAGACCACCTGGTGAAATAATCCAGTGAGATTGATACGTACATTACTCATCTTGGTTAAAGGAAATCTACAGTAACATTAAGCTTTATGTAGCCCACCATGATGCTTGTGTTATATCCTTCCTGTATATATGTTTTACTATCTCATTTTATGGCCCGTTTGGCCCGGTGGATTGGAAGGGATTGAATGGTATTAGGGTGGATGACATGGATTTCTAGGTAATGATGGTGTTGTCAGTGGATTGTTTTGAGATACGTGGGATTGCTATATCCCTGCATTGGTATATCCAGTCTGTTGGCACGCCCGGCCAATTCCGGGATTAAACCTTCTCATCCCTTCCAATCAGTCGAACCAAACACGTCCCAGGTAAATTTGAATAGATTAAGGTGGATTGGATGAGATTTAAAGGTAATGATGGTGTTGTCAGTGGATTGTCTTAAGATCCATGGGATTGGGATTAGATCACCGACTCTGTTTGACAGGCCCAGCCAATCGGGGATTTAACTTCCAATCCCTTCCAATACCATCTAGTCCCTTCCAATCCGACCGGCCAAACGGGCCCTCAGGACACGAATTCAAAGATGAGTTAAATGAAAGCTGGAAATGGAATAGGCCACAGCCCATGAGTTCAAAGATGAATTAAATGAAAAGCTGGAGCGGGCCACAACCCATGAAATGCTGAGGATTGATCTCCATCATTAAAGTATTCTTAAGGCTATAAAAGTTTTGAATCCCTATGATTATCACGTTGGGCTCCAGTGAGGTTTTAATGATGGGCACTTTCATCCTAACCACTTCACGTCGCTCATTTGAATTTTAAATCTGTCTCATATGTTAAAACTCATGACCTAAATAGAGTAAGCAAAAGGATAGATATAACACAAACATCCCCAAGCAGGCCATAATAGGCCAAAAAAACCAAGCCCAAGCCCAAGCCTGGTTGGTCCATGCCCGAGCCCAGCCCCAGCCGCACAAGCCGAGGCCTTACTGCAGGAGCAGCTTTGACAGGAACCACGTGAGCAGCCACGTTCGATCCACAGCGTGGGCCATGATTTGGACGGTATAGATTTAGATAAAAGGTGCCACGTGTCAAGGTAATGGGTCACCACCATTTAACAAACGGTGACGAACTGACAACAATAAGTAGTATCCACTAGGGACTTCGATTTCCTGCGAAAGCCTTCCGCACAAAGTTCCTGCGCCGGGATTATAGATGGGACCCACAGTGATGTTTTTGAGAAATCCACACTGTCCATACGTTTTTAGAGCTCATTTTAGTACGTTTGAACAAAAATTAGATTGATCAAGATCTCAAGTGGGCCACACTATATGAAACAGTGGAGATTCAGTGACCACCGTTTGAAACATTCGTATGGCCACAAAGTTTCATATCAGGATAATTTTTTAGTGTTTTCACTTCATCCCATTGATAATGACATTATAAACGGATTGGATGGCATATAAACATCAAGGTGGAGCTCAAGAAGGTTTCAACGGTAGTAAACCCTTTATTCAGATTTCCCTCCCGTATGGCCTCTTTGAGTTTTATATCCATATGATTTTTATTCTATCATTCAAAACTGATCTGGAACAACGTATGGATGGAGTGGATTTCTCAAAAACATCACGGTGGACCCCACCTAGCATCCCAGCGTACGAACTTCCTGCGTAAGGCTTTCGCAGGAAATCCGCATCCGGTAGTAGCTCCCCTACCCCAACCGTATTCCATTACTCTCTCTCTTCAGCATTCAATCTCCGAACTGCCCGAAGTCCAACCCATTCCGACCCCACACTGAAAACCCATCAAGAATTCGATAAATGGGAGATGGGTTTTGCTCGAAAATCGATTTCTATTTCCTGTTTCTGATCTGATTCTCTCTCCTCTCTGTCTCTCTCTCTCAGGGGAGAAAGAAAAAGCAGTTTTGGGAGTTGGGTTGTTTGTAATTTTTGTGAAGATGAAGGTGATTTTAGTTTCAAGGAGTGGGAGAGAGATTATCAAAGGAGGGTTAGAGCTCAAGGATACGGTATGATTTTTTAATTTCTTTTTTCTTTTTGGTTTTTATTGGATTTTTTTGGTTGTTGGGAGTTGATTATTTGAAATTCTGAGCTTGAATTTTGGGAGGAATTGTAGAGTCCTAATGCATCATTTATGGTGTCTTGATGGGCCCCAGTCCGTAGAACTGGGACCCATGGTTTTCTGATCCTGATTCCAGACTTATGGGTCCCACCGTGGATGTGGGTCGTCCTGAAATCTCCCAGTCAGAACATCATAACCCTTCTATCAGTGGACTGAAAATAGATGCTTGAGAAAGTCAATAGCTATCCACACACACACACACACACACACACACACACACACAAAAAAAAAAAAAAAAAAAAAAAAAAAAAAAAAAAAAAAAGGCCAAATATTGCTGGGGCATCAGATCAACGGTTTGGATTAATGAATCATGGCCCCAACTCATATGGACTGGGCATATGCATCATGCCCCATAAATCCTTCGTCTTGGTGTTGAGCGTTGATTTTTATATATTTAGATCCTGTAAAGTGCTGTGTGAACTTCTTTACTTGCACCCTTTTGGTTACTTGAATCCTGTGCAATTAGCACAATGTGTTAGATCTGGACCGTTCATCCCATTGCATTCACTTTCGATAGGCTACAGCCTGAAAATCACACCAACCAGGTACTCCTAACCATTGGCCTGACTGCTCTATTCTCATTACAGTTCAGCTGACCATCCATTGGCAGATACCAAAATCCCTTCAATCATATGGTTAGGACTGTCACAACTATTCCATCATTGTGATTTTACGGGCTACATCCCATCTGAGACGGGGCCCTTCAGATGAACAGTCTGCATCTGATATGGTGAAGGAAAAGATTTTTCCTTTATTTTTATAGATTTGTTTGAAGATATTTACTGGGTCAGGTTCTGCAGGCGACTGTGAGCGATCTGCAAGAGGCGATTCATCAGCGAAGTAAGTAGTCAGTGTGGATTTGCTTTTGGACTTTTATGAAATACTGGTGTTGTTTACTAAAAAATATGATGAATTTTCATGTTATTGTTCAATGCGATGAATGCAACACCTCATACAGATATTTTGGAATCTGGGTTTCTTAAAAGACCACCGAACTGATTACCTGAACTAAATTTCTGATTGGATGGAGCTGATGGAAATTCATGGCTACCATTTTTTATGAATTGCCCATGTGCTCCAAATTTGAGCAAATCAAATTGGATGTTCTTCTCTTCCTAACTTCACCAAACGTTGCTTTTGATGTGGGGCTTCCATTCAGTAAGCTGAAAATTTTGAATTAGTTTGCCGCTTGCACAACTTGACTTATGAAATGGATTGAAAGTTGGGAATGTGTACGTGGGAACTATTAATTGATTATAGATGTGATGTGTCCTGTCAGTCACCTGCATTCTGTCATTGTGTTTCTTTTTTGTTATGTCAGTTTAGTTCCACATTGTTATGAAGGACTTTTGCACTTGGCTGGTCCCCTATATAAAGGATTCAGGGTAGGGATCGAAGAAGAAATTATGGCAGATCATCTTCGCCAAGAAATTATCTGATGTTTGATCTTGGTCTATTTGAGATTGTTCCTTTTAACCTATAGCCAGATTGTCTCCTTCCCAACTGTGCGGGAAGCATATGGTCATGTGACAATGCAGCTAATGGATGGCTTGAATCCGGCACAGGTCTGATGGACTGGCATGTGTGCAGACTAGCAGTAATAGTAAAACACAACCTCCTGACATTTTTGTCGAAAAGAGTGCTATTTTCAGATAGTGTTAGAGGATTGCGCAGAAATGAAAAATAAAAATAAAAATAAAAATAAAAATGAAAGAATGACATCATCCAAACAGGCCCTTATGTTCCTCTGTTGTATTGCCCGATCCCAATAAATTGTTAGAAGACATTGTGAGAATTATTTTTAGGGATTGGGAGGAGCTTCTAATAGATTGAAGAAAAAGGGAAATGAGGAAAATTTGGTGGTAAATGATAATCATCGTCATCATAACCTTGTCCCAACTATTTGGGCCGGCTTATTATAATACTTGTTTATGAGAACTTGTCTTTATAGGTCTTCCTCTCATCCTCTTTTAGATCTTTCAATCCTAGTTAGAGCTCCCTTCCTTACTAGGGCTGTTATAATTTTCTTAGCACATGGCCAAACCATCTCAATTGGTTGTCCATCATTTTATCTTAAATCAGGACACAAGTTGCTTGAGCCTCATTCTTAATTTCATCCAGTGTTTTGAATAGTGCTTGTAGCATAGTGTAGCTACGACGCTACATAGCATTGGCAAATAGCATAAATCCCCTCTAGTGTATGCTACAGGGGTCGTAGCGTATGTAGCATCGTAGCATGCATAGCATATATGGTGTGTGCGTAGCATACGCTACGCTTTTTTTAAAATAAATGGTAATTATATTTTGTAATTTGTGCTTAATACTCTCAACCTGTGGGATTTTTTTATTTTTTTTCGTACTTGTGACTAGTGGTTTCAATTAGGCATTATTAATTAAAGTAGTTTTCTTAAAAAGTTGTTGATGTGATAATGATTTGATTTGGTTTATGTATGTGAATCGGCTTTTGATAAATGATAATTAGCAACTTGTTAAAATGCTTATACTTGAAAAAAATGAATCATCTTTTAGGCATATGTGTGTGTGTGTGTGTGTGTGTTTCTTACTATTTATCATATTTTTCTATTTTAAAATTAAAAAATAGAAGTATAGTTTAGCTTACACTACACACTACAGAGGGTTGAATGCTACGCAACACGCTACCGCTATTTAAAACACTAATTTCATCCTTCCTAGTCTTCCAACGCATCCCTAGCTCTCAGTTTTGTGACATTCATCCTGAATAAACATGTAACCCATAACTTGTAGGATAAATTGATAGATCTAAAGTAGATGTAGTGTATCATTTGTTACTTACTTTAAGAGACCACAATTTCCTAATTGCGTCTCTTTTGCTGCATCCTATAACTGTCTAGATGTTTTGCCAGTTCATATTTTGATTTATGAAAACTGATGCAGTATGTAACTTGTAAGTCACAACAACGAAACTGCAAACTGATCTGAGTTCACATCATCCAAGCTGATTTTTTGGACGATTTTCTAATCATTGTCTCTTTTTCTGCATAGTATGACTTAGATTTTGCTTTTTGCTGCATCAAATGACTATATTTTGATGCTTTGCAAGTTTGTATTTTGATTTATGAAAACTGATATGTAACTTGCAAATTAGAACTAAGAAACTGTAAACTGATCCGGGTTTGGACATCCAATCTGATTTTTTATTTGACGATAAGAACCAATATTGTTTTGTAATGGGTGATGCCTAGCATTTTTAGTCTAGATAGTGATGCAATCCAGAGGGGCTAAGCATATTCATATGGTGACCATTGAGGAACCTACGATCCAGCCATTCTGAGCCTTTGTCCGATGATGGATCATGAATAGAAAACTCTTTATTCGTTTCAGGAGTAAGGTGGAGTCCCTTGTTGCATGCCCCATGGGCCCCGCATCTGGATATTCGGATGCACCAGAGTACACCAAGAAAGAGGAATGCCAATGAGCTGCCTGATCAGCAGACCAAACATCATCTCATGCTGACCATCCATCGGCGTGCATGGGATTCTATGCGATTTTGGCAAATATCCTAAGTGGAGGAGCTAATACTCCTTCATAGCTAATGTGCAGCTAAAACATTAGCCTTTCTCAAAACATGACAAAAAAGAAATGGTCATAGCCAATGCATACAGTATTTGACAAAAACTAAATCTATGAACACCGCACCCTTACACAAATTTACTCGAGGCTTCTCTGTTGACCTGCAAAGCATTTCAGTATGCGAGTCTGGAGCCTACACAATGGTCGACCAACCTAAAATCCATCACTGGGACATCCTTCATCGCAAAAGAAAATTGTGAACCCTTCTGTTGTATAATTACCAAATCGAAACCAAATTTGGGACCCACTTGATGAGATAATTTTTTGGCTTCTGCCAGCTGTTCTTGGCCATGATTAATGTTGATGGACATATAAAAGGAGTCATGATAAACCTATTCACACCATTAGAGTTGAAGAGGTGAATCATGACATACTTGTATTATATAAGGCTGAGTAGCATGGTCTAAACATGAAAATTACCTTTCCCAAATGCCAGGCTGGTCCATTCATTAGGTGGGGCACTCTCATGTACTTTTGAGTATAAGCCATTGTTTTTTATATTTTTATTTTTTTAAATTTTAACTCTTCTAATCATCTATTTTTGTCAAGCAATTGTGGCTCAACTGGATAGTGGATTGACCTAGTTTAGGGATAGGGCCGTGTTCGTGGCCACACTCCCAGATCTCACTCACGTAACTTGAGTGAGCATGTATGCCACAAACTCACCTTGTCATTCCCATCATCATTATCATCTAAATCTTATCCCAATTAATTGGGGTCTGCTACATGAATCCTATTACACCATTCCACTCTATTAAGGGCCATAACTTCCATTAGATTGTAGGTTGTCAAGTCTTCAAGTCTTTTCTCACCACCTCCACCCACATTGAACATGACCAAACCATCCAAATCTACGTCCCCTCATCTCATTACCTGTTGATGCTTCTCGTATGTTTCTTGGAGTGCATTCATTTCTAATTCAATCATTCCTCATCTTGCCACTCATCCATCTCAACATATCCTCACTGCAGCTAAACTCATCCTATGAAAATGTTGCTCCTTAACTGCTCAACATTTTGTTTCATAAAGCATGACTGGTCTTTTAGGTTTAGCTACCCTATAAAATTTCCGCTTCAGTTTGATTGGCAAACAACAATCACATAAACTCTTGAGGAACATCTCTATTTCTTCCACCCAGCTTGAATTCATTTCTTCCACCTATGTTGTCAATCTCTTCTCACTAATCACACTAGCATTTCTCCGGATAGAAATCTCCCATGTGAGATTTGTACTTGCTCTTGCATAGTAGCTGACTTTGATGACCTTAAAATTCATGAGACTAAGAACCGTGCCAGTTAGGAGTGAGTTGGTACAAGTTGAAGGCTCTAAAAGGGAGAGGAGAAGGCCCTAAAGGATGTGGATGGAGGTGATAAGAAAAGACTTGATGACCTATGGTCTTGCTGAAGGTATGGCCCTTGATAGTGTGGAATGGTAGAATAGGATTCATGTAGCTGACCCCAATTAATTGGGATGAGGCTTAGATGATGATGATGATTCTAACAGTGGAAAACTAGGGCTTTTCTTTCTTTCTTTCTTTCTTCTATTGCCAATAATCTTTTAACCAGAAGCTCAAATGCTACCTATGACCCACTTCCTTAGAGCTTGCCTCTTGCCATCAGTGGCATGTGGATTATTCATAAACCATAATATTCATCCTTAGAAGACCATAATATTTTATACCTCAGTAGCTGACTTCCACAGGATAGGTAACTAGAGAGTCCATTTTACAAAGAAAACAATAACCCTAGTAAGGACTAAGGATTGAATAAGAGGAGAACAAAATAATTCTATTGACCCACTGTTAGTTACAAATTGGCAAAACCACCTTGAAGTTTGAAAGAATACAAAATACTTAAACAACCTTTAAATGAGTAATAGTGCACATTAATCCTTCAATAACTTTGGTGGAACACTTGTGATTACAACTTCTAATTGGTTTTGGTGCTCAGCAAGATCCACTAATCATTCGTGACTCTCTAGAACTGCTTTTGGTGGAAATGGTATTTTTTTTCAACTTGAGACCCAACATTTCTATCTTCTTTTACAATTGGGTTATTGATGTATGCATGCAAATTCCACACAAACATTTCACCTCCAAAAAACCTTAACCTTACCAGTTGTAATGGTATTTTTTTTGTCCAACTTGGAATTTGCAAGCATCGAACAACTACAGTTGTTAATGGTATTTTTTGTCCAACTTGAGACCCAACATTTCTATCTTCTTTTACAATTGGGTATTGATGTATGCATGCAAATTCCACAAAAACATTTGACCTCCAAAAACGTTAACCTTACCAGAGTATTGGCCAGTCCATAAAGGTTTTCTTGCCCCAAGCCCAGAACCAGTGCCATCCATAGTTCTAAAACTTGGTGGGTTGACTTGAAACTCAGTCAAGTCAACTCTAGCTCAATGGGGTTTTGAGCTGAACCTCATGGAAACTCTTAAGTGACTCAGTCGTATCTCGACAAGACTTGTTGAGTTGGCGTGACTCGACCGAGTCACTTGCCCAATCACGTGGGTTTTTGTTGCAAAACTAAAGAATGATTGACACAAGAATTGAAGAGGCAACCTCATTTATTAGAACAACAACATGCTACCATGGTGTTGCAATGCGCAGTTTTTTTTTGTGGGGTATATTAATTGTTTTATTGGCTTCCAACAAATTTAAAATGCACTAAATAATGAAAATATGATTATTAAAATATTGAGTTGAGCCAATTAAAGACTTGGTCAAGTCTTTGAGTTGACCCAACTAGTCTAGTCGAGTTTTCAAGTTCTTTAAAAATCAAAATCAATGATTCATTGTTTGATTTATTAACTCATTACAGCAGGAAAACAATCTCATTGTTTATCTTCTTCTTTTTACACCATTTTCCATGTTAAAAGAAAATGACAAAAACAACTCCCGAATCTCAAGAATATCCATTAGAATCATGGTAGGATATTCTGAGGCCTCAATTGTGAATAGAGGACCTACCTCCTGAACAGCTGAAAGGCTGAAGTTGGAAGCTCCGTTCTCACCAGAGCACACTCCTCGAAATGGAGTCAGTATCTTATGTTAACTCCTTAGTTGCCAGATAGTACTAATGGGTGCCGCTCTAGCATCGAATCATTTCAAATTCTCACTCCTGTTCCTGCTTCCTAACTAATTTATACTCTCTTTTTTTTTTCAAACTTGACTGCTAGGACTAGGATATGTTTTTGTGCTCATGTTGGGAAAGCTTGGTGGTGGTGTGATATTGGGCAATGCTATCCATGATGTGGTTACTTGTTCCATATGTGGACCATGATAAAACGTTGAGACTACTTTTGCTGTCAGGACCAGGACCTATGGTCTAGTGTGAAATTGGTACCTTATTACAGTGCAGATTTATAATTGGGGCAAATGGCCCACTTTGATCGCAGTTGGTCATTGTGTAGAAGGGTTTCACTATAGATGGCACATGGCCCCATTTTCACCTTGATCAGGTGATCACCACCATCCAAGTGAGGACCTACAAAATGGGCTATTTTTATCTTTCCATCATTTTTTGTCCTAGCTGTATGGTTGCTACTATAGAATCATGGTTATTATAGTCATAGCTTCCTATTCAACAATTTTTTCTTTTAAATCATAGGTCGGTACCTTATTATGAATTATGATGTGAATTTTTATGTGCGCCCAAGTGGGCCATCTATGATCAAAGTGGACATTGGATAGGAGGGGTTAGCCACCACAGACCTCTCATGATCCCAATATCACCCTGTTGGATGATCACAGCCATCCATAGCCTTCAAAATGAACGTTAAGACCATTATGCTTCCCTCAGTTGTATGGCTGTGATTATTGCATGATGTTATTTTGGGTTGTGTAATCCATGTTGGATTCCCTATCCAACAGCATTTGCGATCTTAGGTGCACTAACATGGTCCCACATAGGAATTTGCATTTTAATAAAGTATGAAAGATTCGTACTAAATCATAAATAAATAAATAAAAACTGTACCGGATCATAACTCTGTTTCAGTACTCGGTTGTATTAACAACTTAAGTGAAATAAATCCAATTCAAGTCATTTTCTCAGTGGGTCTTTTCATTTCTTTTTCCTGTAATTGTTAGAAGCTTCCCAAATTTTGTGTTCAAGATTGAGAGCATCTTTTTTAATATGTTCAGTAGTTCAGATATAATCAAATCTAGATGGCATGTCCACTTATACAGAAGTATTTGTATGATGTTGCCAAACATTGTTAGTTATTTCTTTTTGGAGTCAACTGGCTGTCCATCAGTGCAACTGGACCTGTTCAAAGTGATTTTAACAAGTTTCTAAGAATTTCTGTAACTGACTCGACTCAGTTTCGCTCAAGAATAAACCGAGTCCCCCTAAGAGATGTATATGTTCTAGACAATTCACTGTGGGACCCATTGATTTCAGCCAAAACTGAATGATTTTGCCCTTGGGCAAGTTGCACTGGGACTCCCAAGTTTAAAACCTTGGAGTCTCCATCCATGATTCTCACTCAATTGATCATTTATTATCAATTAGGGGTTGTTGGGCTTGACGGAATTGGTGGATATTGCAGTGATCTCCCCCAACCATGAATTGCAGCTGGTAACCTAAAGTAAATAGTAGGGCTGTCAACAGGTACACATACAGGTCTTGCCAAGTCCTAGTCTCTAGTTCTTGAATACCCAGACCTAGATATGATTGGATTTGGGTACTCATTGGTTCTTTGGATCTAGGTTTGAGATGGGTTCAGGAAACATGAGCATTACATGGTTGGGCCCACCCATTGTATGGATTACATCGCACATACATGCGCCACCTGGACACATGTATGGTTCAGAAATAAGCTCTCTTCCATGTTTGTGGCTTATGAAACCTCATTTTGTTGCTAAATTCATCGAGTACTATTAAAACTAACCTGGAGCTGACTAGACTCAACCCCCAACTTTAACCTGGTCCATCACATGGACCCAACCTGAGCATGGCTAGACCTCATTTTTAAACGATTCCAAAAGGTGAGACCCTAATCTGACCCGATTTGTTAAGGGGTCCAAAACATGGGACCACCAGGATCCATTAAAATTGGGTTGTGTCCATCAGGCACCTGTGGGCCCGGATGCGTACTGATTAGTTTTTTCATTCCAGTAGTTAGCATACTTTATAGTGTACTGTAAAATGATATATTTCAGATGTTTGCTTTTCTGCAATATATGCATTAAGAGGGAAAAAAATTACCATTGAATACCCTCCTATCACTTCAAACCAAACAAGCCCATTTGAATTATGAAAATACAATGATAAGCTTTTCTATTTTTTTGGTATCCTTCTAGCCTGTTCAGTTTTTAAATGTTTTCTCTTCTTCTTTCTTAACGGCTTGTATACAAATATGAACTGACTGTGTTTGTATTCAACAGCCAAAAAGTACTATCCTTCAAGACAGCGCCTCACCCTCCCTCTCCAACCTGGATCCAAGGGAAAACCCATTGTCCTCAGCCCAAAAAGAATATCCAAGATTATGCTGATGGAAACACTAACACTCTCACCGTGGTGTTCAAGGACTTGGGCATGCAGGTTTCATACCGCATCCTTTTCTTCTGGGAGTATCTGGGCCCTTTGTTCATCTACCCCATCTTCTACTACTACCCCGTCTATAAGTACTTCGGCTATGAGGGCGACCGTGTCATACACCCAGTTCAGACATATGCCATGTACTCCTGGTGCTTCCATTACTTCAAACGCATCATGGAAACGTTCTTCGTCACAGGTTCAGCCATGCAACTTCACCTCTCTCGAACGTTTTCCGGAACTGCGCATATTATTGGTCTTTTGGAATGTACATCGCTTACTATGTGAACCATCCTCTCTATACTCCTGTAAGCGATCTTCAGATGAAGATTGGGTTTGGTTTCGGATTGGTTTCTCAGCTTGCAAACTTCTATTGCCATCTATTGTTGCGGAACCTTAGGAGCCCGGACGGGAACGGTGGGTATCAGATCCCACGTGGGTTTTTGTTCAATATCATTACGTGCGCCAACTACACAACAGAAATCTATCAGTGGGTTGGTTTCAATATCGCCACACAGACGGTTGCAGGTTATGTCTTCCTTGTGGTGGCGGCTTTCATCATGAGCAATTGGGCCCTTGCGAAGCATCGCCGATTGAAGAAGGTAAATGCCGCTTGCCTACATGCATGCATCAGGAGGAATTATATCATCCCTGACCTGATGATGTTCGTCTCTTTCAGTTTCAAATTTGTACAAGTGGGATCCACAGTTCATTTCTTCAAACCATTGATATATGGGCCCCTTAGTGGATGGCCCATGTCCAGGGAATTTCCTTGATGGGTCAATCCTAACACTTCAGTAGATGGTAAGAAGAGAAGAAGAAATACATCGAGTGGTCCATATTCAAACAGGCCAATCGGGAAATTTTGTGGCCATGGTCCATTCGGTGGGTCCATCAACTGAATCATGAGGCTCACTTGTACAAACTGAAAATCCTTCTCTCGAAAGTCAAATAATTCCTCAAAAACAAAACAGTGGTCCGTTCGCTGGGCTTGCAGCTATTCAGTTTTGAGAAATTACGAGGGTCCTAATCCTCACAAAACATATTGTTTCGCTGAGGGTCAGGATTCTGTTCACATGGGGCCATGGTTTTAAAGATCATCTGATATTGATGTGGGTCTGAAACAAAACAATTCACCTACACCGTATGGGGCTGAAATGGGACCGAATCAACTGAGTCATACCGAATCAGTGTGAGTTGTACCAGTTTTGGTCCCCCAAGCTGCCTTTTCTCCCATAAGATCAACAAACCATGGGCCGCACCTACACGAAGTCGGTGCATCAAGACAGTTTCTTACATTTACTCCTTGGGCTTGCAGTTATTTGATGGAAAAGAAGGAAGACTGAGGTATCCAAGGCGATGGGTCATCTTTCTCCATTCCTCTGAGGAACGACTCCATGTTCCAGTCGGCCCTGTATTCTGTATTCCAAGTAAGCGAATTTCATCGGCCGATTTCAAGATCAGTTAAATTAAATTCAAACCGCAATAGATTTTTATTGGAAAAGTTCTTTTAAGCACTGTTCTGTTCGTAGGTCTGTGTCGTCGTTTGTCTTGAAGCTAGATGCTGTAAGACTGCAAATGGTGCGTATTTATTTCTAGAATTCCCATTGAACTTTTTAGGTTGCTGTGTTTGGATGT
>JAJHSJ010000964.1:0-39917 GCA_021015155.1 Magnolia officinalis
ATCTGTTAAAGGAAAGTGTATATGTTTTCCAAGCGGCCTGCTTTCTAGTGAATGGTTGTTGAAGGAGGATATAGACTTATGAATTGCGGGTGTTGGAGAATTATTATTTTTTAAGTGCACATCCTTTTGCACAAGCCTTCCTTGATCTTTTAACTTTTTTATGAGATTAAATCTTTTAACCATATTGATGACCTATTGAACTTTTGATTGCACACGTGTTTCATCAAGTGTGCCAAAAAATATTGTTTGAACAATTCAATTAAACACAAGGCCACATGTGTTAATGAGGGCTAGTATTTGGTTCACATTTGCAATTAGGAAGTGTGGCCGTGCCAAAGTCATGCTCGACTCAATATTTAATCGAACGCTGGTGCCCCTTGCGCTGAGATGAATCGATTAAGACCATATTATAGGATCCAGCTGCCCTCGTCACCCACCAGTTATAACAACAATCAGGCGATTTGCAAAATGGTAGGGGTTAGTCATTTTTTATAGATTCTTTTTGCCTTGTATCTAAATAACTTGTTCCTTTAGTATGATAGTTCAACAATAAAAATAATAGAAAGAAGATAAAAGCCGAAAGTATCATTCTATTAATGATTTTTTTACAGTATTAGGACTCACAATCAGCTTGAGGGATGACCAATTGTGGACTGAGCTTCATAAAAGGATGGTCATGCTATGCGGGATGGTAGTCTATTCCTTGCTCGATTGGAAACCTGACCTCGTGGCAAGACAATCGATGAAGGGTGGATCTTCAACAATCTGTTCATTGCTCGGTCAGAACTAGGCTTCGTGGTAAGATGGCTAATGAGGTGATAATCTGTTCGTAGTCTTAATGGAAACCAAACATGTGGCGAGATGGTCGTAAATCAACTATTTGTTCGTTATCTAGTGTGGACAAACTTCATGGCGAGACGGCCGACAAAATCACTTAGCATGTAGTAAGAAGGCCCCACAGCCTTTTGTTTAAAATTGAGCGATCTTCCTTACGATCCAGTAAGATACTATAGAAGAAGGGTTGAGAGATAAACTATTGAGTAAAAAATAGGGCCCGATGCTACGAGTAGCAATAGGGCAGAGAGTCGGGCGGGTTGGGCCAGGTTGGTGCCCGACCCTAGCCCAACCAACCTCGGGTTGGGAATTCTCGACCCAAGCCCAACCCAAGTGGGTATGGTCAGGTTGGCCGGGTTGGTCGGGTAGATATATGCTAATATTTTCATTATTACATTAGTCTATTATATTTTCAATACAAGTTTTATTTTTTATACCAATAATTTTATTAATTATATATGTAGTTATTTATCATAGAGAATATTTTTTCTAAACAAACAAGCTAAAATATAAGACAACTACTCCTTTAAAGTCGTATTGTGTATCAAGCAATCTATTTGGAAGAGAGAAATCCGGTGTATCTTGTTAAATTGAATCATTAAAAATGACGTGGACCAATGAAACCTAACGGCATTGGAATTTCTTGTGCCTTCAACACAAATGATCTGCACTCAATTATAATTAACTTATAAGGAACTTATATATTGATCGGGTTCGGGTCGGGTCGGGTCGGGCAACCCGAGACCTCAACCCGAGCCCAACGCAAGTTTTATCATGTTGGCGTTTGTATGGCCCAAGCCCGAAACTAAACCTGATAAATCCTGCCCAAGCCCAACCCAATGTCGGGTCGGTCGAGTTGAACCCGCCCAACTTTTAGCCCTAAGTAGCAATGGAGGCTAGAGCAAAATAAAATAAAATAAAAGATAAACATCTATAGTGGACAGGCAACATAAAGCTGGATTTGATTGTAATATCATGCGACATTTAGTCACGTGCTATTTATATAGGCTTTTGGGAGACTGTGGGCATGCATAGTCTTCAACATCGTAAAGGATTTGGATGCTCATTCAATGCAAATCTCTTTGATTCTTCCACATTAGCACAACCTATCGCGTATGACCACGTGTAAAAGAGATATACTCTTACTTATTCAGATTGTGCATTGGTTGGAGTCCTGATGTCACTTGGCTTTGGCATCTGTAGAGAGTTGCTTTTGGCAGGATTCTAGCGTTTAATGCTAAATAGAGATTTACTTTGATCAGATTTTGACATTTAATGCTCAGAGAAAGAAATTTGCTTTAATGAAACTCTTACTTTTTATAAAGCATTATTTATAGAATACTAGCATTTAATGCTCTCTCATGTGTAAGTCTCTAATTCCTCTTAAAGTCCATCTACATCACATATGGCTCGACTGTCACGTGGCGTCTTTGGACCATTTGAGCTGATAGCACCATATCACTCGGTACATGAGTAGTATTTTGTCCATCATTTAACATGTAGTGCCAACATATGATAGCATCTCAATGGTCCACGTATGTGTGTAAAAAATGGGTGTAAACGTATGAGAGGACATACCATACCTCAAAAAATGGCTAGACTCGGACCAACCCAACCCAATGCAAGAAAATGGAAAAAACTTATATACATGTTCATCAAGTGGGCCACACCCTCACATAGAAACAAACGTTTTAGAAGAATGAGAACAGCTGTCTACGTTCAAGATGAATGGATCTCCTACCAGAGGATTGGAATTGCATTTTACAGGGCATAATACGTGCAAAAAGGCCTGGCCAGGTTGGGTTAAAATGCCTCGAGGTCTAGCCCAACTAGGAAATTGATCTGGTCATGCATGCGAGGGCTAAGCCCGGGCTACAGACTGATCTAGTAGGTCCAAGCATGGCCCAAAGCTGGGTTAGTCAGGCTACCTGGCCCATTAGCTAGTAGCAATCAATATGTGAGAAAATCTAATAAGCCTTATTGTACAAAAATACACTTTTTTTAGGCCATTTTCACAGTTATTTTATTTTATTTTATTTTATTTATCACACACGCACGCACTCCCACTAACTCACCCTGTAGTGGGACTCGAAGCCTTGACCGGGTGTTGAAACTCCTGAGAGTCTACCACCAGAGCAAGAGTAAGGATCCAAGGCATTTTCACTGATGATCATGCAAAATATGGATCGATTTACCCTAATCCTGTTTTTGGTGGGCCCCAAGCATCCCAGTATGATTCATTTTATTGAAGTGACCCTTCCTGCTTAATTGCAATTGATTCTCGGCCTTTAGGAAAAGAAATATTTACAAAAAAAAAAAAAAAAAAACTCCTCAAGGATTATGTTTTGACCAAACAGTCCCTGAATGTCTTGAAAGTCCCAGCATGTGCACATGTAGCAGGAAACGACCATATTATCTTCGCCTATTCTTTTGAAAGTAGAGCTGTAGGGCCCACAGGGGGTGTGTAGAGCAGCTAAACCTTCCAGCAGGTGCACCCTACCATGATAATCGGATGAACAAAATGTCAGGCCGATCAGTGGGCCACACCATATAAAAATAATTCAACCACCCAAGTAACTCTAAATTCAACTGTGGCCCATCTGATGAGTGGATTCGGCTTGATTTTTCGTGTGACTGATCATCACCTGCTGTATAGGTTGAAAGTCATATACGCCTGGTGAGTTCCACAATACACGACTCACAGGCATTTTAGTCAATTTCATTGCCTAGATGTCCCTTTTAGGACTTTCAAAAAGTTGAGGCATTGTTTGGTAAATCATGATTCTTGAGTACCTTTGGATGTAGGTAAAATTAGAGCTAGGCATCTAGTCGGGTCGGACCGAGTTATGGCTGACCCGATTCGATCCGGTTTTGAAATAGACCTAACCCAAACTTGACCCGACTCGGTACTGAGTCCAGCATGCCTGCCTGGACTAATCTGGACCGAGTCCAACCCGGTCACAAGTACCAAGTCAGGTTGAGTCAGCACCGAGTCTGGTCGGGTGAAGCGGGTATTCACAGGCTGAAATTACAACTCAATACCTAGGTGCACCTGTGACTCAATATATATATATAATATATATATATATATATATATATATATTATATATATATATATATATATATATATATATGGTTTTAGGTACTATGCGCTCGACCTCACATACGGGTCCGTGAGGTCGAGCTGTGTGGGCCCACCGTAATGCGTGTTGACCATCAACACCATGCATTTGATGGGTCCCTTTTAAATTATGGGATATGCCAAAAATCAGCCATATACGGAACTCAGGTGGGCCATATCATCTAAAATCATGGGAAGACATGCCAAAAACATATAAAAGCACTTGGTGGGGCCCACCTGAGTATTGAATGCTGCTGAAACTTGGTCTGAACCCTCATCCAAGTGGGACACACATAATGGATGGGCTGTATTTGCAAACCACATCTCAGTAGGCCCAAAAAACGTCCCATGAATGTTTTAATGATGCACGGCCCCTCTCCACTTCTGTATGTGGTGTGGCCCACATAAGTCACGGATTGTCTTGATTTTTGAGGCCTAGGCCCATGATGGAATGGTGCATCTGACTGATGGGGTAGATTTTCGAAACGCATCACAGTGGGGCCCACACAGCTCGACCTCGTGGGGCTTTAAAATTAGCTAGAGGGCATAGTACCTTTTTCATATATATATATATATATATATATATATATTATATAATATATATATATATATTATATATAAATAGAGAGAGACGAGTCGACTGAGTTGGATTTTGGGTGATTTTGGATTGGACGAAGTCTACTCAATTCGAATCTATTTATGTCTAAATGAGTCGGACGAGTATAGTGTCCCAGGGTGTGTGAACAAGGATGTACTTTTACAAGAAAAAAGGCTATCCAAGCTGTTGAAGGTGCCCCAGATGTGCTGTTTGCACTTTCGGATGTTGCAAATCGGGTATATGTAGCCATTTACACAGCATACGTGGCCAGTGTAATGAGCCAACCAGCCTATTATTTAGGCTAGGGACTCTTCATGGTGTGGCCCACATGATGAGTGGCTTGGATCTACCAGACGCATCGCATGTACATGGAACCCAATGTCATGTTTTGAACAATCCAAACCTTGATTAGATGAAGAATCCCAACCTTAGATTTGTTCTTGTTTGTTGAAATAGGACTACTGATTATTCCTCACTTTTTATCAGATTCAATGAACAATCTAAACCTCAGATTTGTGGATACTTGCGTGTTGGAATAGGACCATTGATTATTTTTCATTGTTGCATGTCCAATAAATGTCCACCAATTCGATGATCATGTAATCAACTAAATGTAATATTTTCGTTCATGATACATCTAAACTAGGAACCATAATATTTGCAAATCAAATTAACTTATTTTTATGCCAAATATGCAATTTATAATTAATTTCAAAGTGTTTGCTAATCGTCCATCCACATGCAATTTTAGTTCCATTTTTTTTTTTGCCATGGGCATTAGATTTTATTTTATTTTTTAATTAGATGGGCATTAATTGGATGTCCAGAGTATTGAAATCATGGAACCCTTATGGATCATTTCATCATGGAGGTGCATATTTGAATTAGTTAGCTGACTTTTGTGGTGTAATTGAAAATTGGTTTATTTATTCCTGGATACGGCTTTATCATAATGAGCTCAAGTCAAATGAATATTGTAAAACTTATGCAAATTATGAGATTTGAGTTATCTGTAAGTATGCAACAGGTAAATAAAAAATAAAAAATTAGTGCAATCTGTTGTCTAATGTTTTAAATTTGTTTATAACAAGGTTTGTCGATGATATCGACAGACCACTCAATTCGATTGAGCAAATATCAATGCTATCGACAGATGCTCGATTCCATCAAGAAAATTTGAAAAACAATTGTTAATTGTAAATAGTTTGGAGGTTGCTACTCGAATGCATTGAGAGTTCTTAGATGCCATCAACTGGTCCTCAATGGTTGTTAATGCCATCCAAGGTCTCATTTAGAGTGCGAGCGGATTGTGCAAGTGTGCGATTTATTTCTTATTTCAGTTGCAAAAGTATATATACTAGGTGTAATTGAGATCAGAGTGTGGATTAGGGTTTTTTAAATGTGCTTAAGAATTTGAGGTAATTTTGACGAGAAAATGCTTGGGCTTTTTTTTCTGAGGGCTTTGATTGGTAAGGTTTTCATCTCTTATAACTTCATTTTTCATGGTATATTATTACTTTGTACCGTATTTTTTTTTCTAAAAAGATTTTTCCACGTAAATTCAAATTGCTTCTTTGTTAGATTTGTTTGTGCAATCATGATTATCTTGTTTGATTCATATGTGTACTTCCACGAGTCCCAACACAATTCAATCATTATGTATGGAATGAAATGGGTTCAACTAGACAGTTGAAATTTTGGGCTCAATCCAAGCCTATTGGTTGAGCATGGGCTTGATAACTCAAGCTTAATTACCATAGTTTCAAATATTTTTCGATAAGTATTTCTTCATGGGTCACCACCAATAAAGAAATAAAAAATTTTTGTGTGTCAAAGAGATTACTAGTTAGTCCCGGTAAAGCTCGCAGACGGCGTATTTTTTTGAAACGAGGCCCTCGGTAACGAGACAATCAGAAAAAAATAAAAATATTATTTTTATTATTTACATATTATTGGTGCATATTGTTGACCTTATTTATCAATGGATGTAAGGATTTTTTTACTTGGAAAAAAAAAAAAAAAAAAACAAAAAACAAATGATATATGTGAGCATGCATGATATTCTTTTAATATTTTTTACATCTTTAAAAGATTCACACCAACATGTTTGATAAATTGACTGTATCGGCTAATAAAATACGTGGCATTTCTTATACACAGGCCTGTGTTCCACTCGGGTTCACCAACTTGGACCCAGTTAAAAAACTAAGTTGAGTTGAAATTAATATCTATAATAATATTTGTATACACTAAATATATATAGATTATTCTAGCAACTGAAGAAGGTTTTCTAAGCCACATGCTAGTAAGAAAGCCAGTTCACTTACTACATGTGTCAAAGTGGCACATGTGTGTGCAATTTAATCCATCCATCACGTGGATCCGTAGACTAATTTGAATATCCATAGATATTTTTAATTCAATAAACTAAATATGAGTAGATTCAAAGAAAAAAAAAAAAAAAAAACGAAAAAATAGGAAGAAGTAAAAACTCCATCGAAGACTCAACGAGTCAACCTGACCTAGCTGGACATTTGATTCGAGTCAGAGTTTTGGATTTTCTAGCTTTGATTGGAATAGGACCTGTAATGGGCCCATCCGGTTCTTAAAAGTTGGGCCGAGCCGAGGCCTGGCAAGGCGCCAGCCGAACCTAAGGATTGGCTACTCCCCCTGCCATCAGCCCGGTGGCTGGTGGTTGGTGCCCTGTGGGACCCACGGTGATGTGTGTGTTTCATCCATTCTGTTCATAAAATTTTAAAGATCATTTTAGGGCTTCATGCAAAAAAAATGAGACGGATATAAATATCAGGTGGACCATACCACAGGAAACAATAGTGATTGGATATCTGCAATTAAAATCCTCCTAAGGCCCACTGTACTATTTATTTGAAATCCAATTAAAATCCTCCTAAGGCCCACTGTACTATTTATTTGAAATCCAATCTGTTGATTAGGTCATACAGACCCAGATGAAGGGAAAAAGACAAATATCAGCTTGATCCAAAACTTTTATGGCCCCCAAAAAGTTTTTAATGGTCCACGTTCATTCAACACAGTTTCCTATAATGTGGTCCACTTGAGATTGAGATATATCTAATTTTTAGTCTCATACTATAAAATTATTTATAAAGATAGATGGACGGCATGGATGAAACACATACATCATGGAGGGGGCCCACAAAGCACCGACCATCAGCCATTGGCTGGTGGCAGGGGGAGTAACCAATCCGTTTCCCGTTGAGGGCTGCCGTCTGAATTTAGGTTAGGGTCCTCAGCGATGCTCTCGTTCCCTGTCCTATGAATGGAGTAGATCTTGCACACGTGCAGATGTAACCTTAAGCAGTTAGCAATTGAGAATGATACTCTGGCTGAGTGTGATGGTTGATACGCAAGAACTAATTAATTGTGTAATTGTAATAAATAACTCACGAGGGTAACTCAAATTTAGCACTCCGCTGGCCAATGGTCTCATTTTCGGTATACAAAGCTTCCACGAATCAGCGTCTAGGAATGTTCAACCGATATCATTTTGGGTTTGCTGTTTGTGACATATCAGTCTATTTAAATGGAATCCGGATACAGATTCATTTAAATGTGTTCCGCGTGTACAACTTCTGAGTACCTGCGTATCAGGCATCATCTGCCAGAGTAACAAATAACTCCACCGCGGTAGCATTCCCTCTCTGTCTGCATTTCTCTTCCAGTTCGTGAGAGAGAGAGATGCTGAAGTTCCTGTCGAAGGTGAGGATCGAATTCAATGCGTTGGATACTCGTACAGCGGCTTGTATGGAGTTTCTGGCCCAGTGCAATGCCCGCAAGGCCAAGGAGTCGAACCCCGCGTGCCAGCTCCTTGTTAAGAGGCGGACCGATGACCATCCACCGCAGATCTCCGTTACCTACGTCAACGGCGTAGAAGAGGTCTCGACGCCACTGCCACCTCGGCCCAGGACATAAGGAAGAGGATCCTCGAGAAGGGGCAGCTCCTCGAGACCGAGCAGATGTTCAGGGATGCCGGTGAGCCATGGCCTGTCGTCATCCCTGAGGAAGAGCTCCACCAGAAGGCCCCAGGAACGAAGGTAATTTTTAAAAAACATTTTTCCCCCTTATTCTGCTTGGTCTGGAGATAAATGGGTTCTTTGATTTTGGCGTGTTTTTGGTTTTGCTTCGTTTGGGCATTTTGTCAAACAGTTGGTGTGCTGTTTTGCTTTGTTCGTTCTGAGTGTTTTTTTTTTTATTCTTCCTTGAATGACGTCTTTAATCCTACTTGCTGTGGAGATGAATGCGTTGGGAATGGGTTCTTTGTTTGTTTTTTTTTTTTTTTTTTTTTTTTGTCGATTGTTGCCGCATGTCAGATTTGCATTTTATCGAACTTTCAGTGTGCTGTTTTAAGTTCATCTTTGTATATAATTTCTTCCTCAAATGGTCATCGGATGCTTCTTTTACTGAGAATTTAAATGACCCTCGACTTAAGGATATGCACTGTATACTCGGGTTCTCAGACTGTATAAGTAGGGCCCATGATTTAGTGATCCAGACCAATGGTCTGCCAGTCCCCACCATGGCTGGAGCATTCCCCAAAACTCTCCCAGACTGAGATGGTACTGTCAATCTTGGGCCTTTTCATTTCTCTTGGTGGCCATGTCTTTGCAGCCCACAAGTTAGAGAGGTTAGGCCTGTCCTATTGAGGTGACTTTTGGGACCATCAGACAAGTGGTCAGGTTCCCTGGCTGTGGCATCCCACTTGTACAAACTGAAAACGAGTCATGCTATGCATATCCTCAGGTTGAGGATCATGCCATTCCTCACCTTTACAATATGTTATTCTTTACATGTGAAAAAATTCTGCATTAGAATGTTGATTTGTATGCTCCCATGCACTTGACAGATTGCTTCTCCTCCTCTATGAACCACTGAATGATGATGCTTCTTTATTTACCCCACCAACTTATCATTTGGATTCGACACCTCATTGAAGATTCAATTATTCTTCATTGAAGATCCAATTATTCTATATTTCCAAATCTCCCAACATAATGTGTAGGAAAGAAACCTTGACAACAATTTACCCCTATCCTTAGACAGCTGGCTCCCCCAGTTTCTGAAAACCTTGCCCCAACTTCTCAATGGAAGGCCTCACTATACCGAACGAATAGGAAAGAGCTCCAAATAGATCTCGTCACCCTACAATAAATGAATTAATGATGATCAGTTTCCTCATCTCTCCGGCACATAAGTTGTTATCAAAAGAATGGAGACGAAGCTTTCACCCCGTAAAGGAAAGCTTCTTCACCCTTATCAAGTCAACACTATCTAATCTTCCACTCTGTTTCATGTCCTTGTTCCATTGCCCCAAGTCGGTGATCCAGAAAAATGACAACCTTTGCTATGGTGTAGCAGTGCCATTTGTGGGAAATTCCATCTTTTGAAGTGGGGGGAAGTGTGTAGGCCTTTCAGGGAGGGTGGAGTTGGGATAAGAAAGCTAGAAGATGTAAATTCAGTTTTATTAGGAAAATGGGTCTGGCGGTTAGGGAGGGCAGGTAATAGAAAGGGGTGAAGACGGAGGTTCTTCTATAGGTAAAGGAGAGGAGACAAGAATGGTAGAAAAGCCCTGGGGGGGTGGGGCCAGGTAATAGAAAGGCCCACCCCCGTTAGTGCCTCACTGAAGGTTCGATCCATACCACTAGAGGAATCCCTAGACCCCATCACTGGAGGGGAAGGTGGAGGAGGAATGGAAGGGTCAGGTAGTGGAAATGTGACCTGAGGTAAAGGGGCTGGGTTCAACCTCCTTATCTACCCGAAGTGAGCCACATAAACCCCAATCTCCCTACCGTAAAACCTCTTCCCAACCATCCCTTCCACAACTTTTTTGAGCTGATCATCTGTGGAAAAACGGACGAAGGCAAAGCCTCGAATGGCAGAGAACCCTCATTCCTTCAGGATAACAACTTCCCAAACATCCCTAAATTTCTGAAACACCCTTCGAAATTGGATTTCCATCCATTCCTCAAGGAAGATATCCACAAAAAGAGTAGGGAGCTACCAGATAGGGTTTTGCACTGGGTGACTACGCTCTGATTGCCTGCGATATTTTTTGTAAGATACCTTTACTCAATCCTCAGATGTACCCCTATGCACCCTTGGAAAGGCGGAAGGGTTGTTCTTAAGATGTCACACAGAGCCCGAAGCCCATTCCAGATCCCTATTTCTTATAGCCACATAATGCAGGGGCATTTTCACACCAAGCTCGAGTGGGGTAGCCTGTGGGTTGCGGGGACACACTCGGGGTGGGTAATCCTTGTGATTTGGGGCCCACGAGGAAAGTCTCGTGTTCGAAACTCCTCACCAGGGGTGATTAATGCACATTTCACACCGGGCTCGAGTGGGGTAGCCTGTGGGATGCGGGGACACACTCGGGGTGGGCAGCCTCGTGTGAGGCGGTACCCATGTGATTTGGGGCCGACGAGGGGGGTTCGACTAAGGTCCTAACCCATGCAATGTGGGGTCTGGGCTATGAGATAAAAGGATTAATTTACCATGCTCTAATAGTTCGAGCTTTTAGAACAAGTGGTTAATTGTCCTGCATCAAATTGGTATCAGAGCGGAAGGTCCCGTGTTCGAGACTCCTCACCGGGGATGATTAATGCAGGGGGCATTTTCACACCGAGCTCGGGTGGGGTAGCCCGTGGGATGTGGGGACACACTTGGGGTGGGTGACCCATGTGATTTCGGGCCCACGGGGGGGTCTCGTGTTCGAGACTCCTCACTGGGGGGGGGGGGGGGGGGGGGGGGGGGGGAGGGCAGGTAATAGAAAGGCCCACCCCCATTAGTGCCTCACTGAAGGTTCTATCCATACCACTAGAGGAATCCCTAGACCCCATCACCGGAGGGAGGTGGAGGAGGAATGGAAGGGTCAGGTAGTGGAAATGTGACCTGAGGTAAAGGGGCTGGGTTCAACCTCCTTATCTGCCCGAAGTGAGCCACATTAACGCCAATCTCCCTACCGTAAAACCTCTTCCCAACCATCCCTTCCACAACTTTTTTGAGCTGATCATCTGTGGAAAAACGGACGAAGGCAAAGCCTCGAATGGCAGAGAACCCTCATTCCTTCAGGATAAACAACTTCCCAAACACTCCCTAAATTTCCGAACACACCCTTCGAAATTGGATTTCCATCCATTCCTCAAGAAGATATCCACAAAAGAGTAGGGAGCTACCAGATATGGTTTTTGCACTGGGTGACTACGCTCTGATTGCCTGCGATATTTTTTGTAAGATACCTTTACCCAATCCTCAGATGTACCCCTATGCACCCTTGGAAAGGTGGAAGGGTTGTTCTTAAGATGTCACACAGAGCCCGAAGCCCATTCCAGATCCCTATTTCTATAGCCACATAATGCAGGGCATTTTCACACAAGCTCGAGTGGGTAGCCCGTGGGTGCGGGGACACACTCGGGTGGGTAATCCTTGTGATTTGGGGCCCACGAGGAAGTCTCGTGTTCGAGACTCCTCACCAGGGGTGATTAATGCACATTTCATACGGGCTCGAGTGGGGTAGCCTGTGGGATGCGGGGACACACTCGGGGTGGGCGGCCTCGTGTGAGGCGGTACCCATGTGATTTGGGGCCGACGAGGGGGGTTCGGCCGAGGTCCTAACCCATGCAATGTAGGGTCTGGGCTATGAGATAAAAGGATTAATTCACCATGCTCTAATAGTTCGAGCTTTTAGAACAAGTGGTTAATTGTCCTTCATCAAATTGGTATCAGAGCGGGAGGTCCCGTGTTCGAGACTCCTCACCTGGAATGATTAATGCAGGGGCATTTTCACACCGGGCTCGAGTGGGGTAGCCCGTGGGATGTGGGGACACACTTGGGGTGGGTGACCCATGTGATTTGGGGCCCACGGGGGAGGTCTCGTGTTTGAGACTCCTCACCGGGGGTGATTGATATGCATTTCACACCAGGCTCGAGTAGGGTAGCCTGTGGGATGCGGGGACACACTCGGGGTGGGCGGCTCGTGTGAGGCAGGTTGGCTCATATGAGGCGGTACCTATGTGATTTGGGGCCCACGAGGGGGATTCGGCCGAGGTCCTGACCCATACGATGTGGGGCTTGGGCTATGAGATAAAAGGATTAATTTGCCATGCTCTAACAGTTCAAGCTTTTAGAGCAAGTGGTTAATTGTCTTGCATCACCGCATTGCATATTCCTCAACAAAATCTCCATCAAAGCTGAAATTGTTATCTGATAACCAGGAACAACTCATGTCTCGTTGAGAAGAGCTCTAAAAGTTCCTTGACCTCGATCTGGAAGTAGAAGAATGTACACGGCCTGAGGAGGGGGGTCGATGGGCACGATGACCCTTAGTAACCGATCGTCGATTAGCAGAGGATCTCGCCTTCTGAGAGGGACATGTTACTCTGTAGCTTTCCTTAGACCTCTCTCGCTGACAATGATCATGGTTTGATTTCCTGAACGTAACATACCTTGAGAGATGGGAGGGAACTGCAACAGTTTCCTGCATGTGTGCAACCTCCTTACCTTTATGAGAATCTTTGGAGAATGGCTCTGCTTGATCTATCCCAATCTCTTTTTCACCTATTTCGTCTTTCTAGTCATCTTGAGAACCTCCTTACCTTTTTTTGGTTGTGTTATTGACTAGTAGTCCTAAACAAAAGTACATTTCAATGGTTTGTCAACCCCCTTGTGCATGGACCCAAGTATTTGTGGTTAAGTTGACATTGGTATATGATAGTTAAGATATGGGTTGACCGTCTTTGGTAGAAATGTGGAACTAATTGTCAATGGCATTTTACGCTTTTGGTGCACATGAAGATCACTCTTATCTATGCACACATGTGACATGTTCCAATGGGCCACTTTTGCAACTGTCCAAATTCAAGCACCCCATATGTGCACATTTGTTAGTAATCTTCAAGCACCCAAAAATGTGGCATGTGCACGTGTCAAATGTGTACATGCACATTTGGAGAATTAAGAGATTGAAGGAGATGAGCTCTTCGAAGTGAAGGTCACCACGTCCTTTTATGAATCTATTATGGGTTCTTAAAGAAACTTTACATATTCCGAAGCAATAGCTTGGTTTCCTTTTGAAATGGATTTCGGCTAAAGGCAAAGGATGGGGGGCTAGGGCTAAGAAGATGGTTATAGAATGGGCTGCTAATGTAAGGGATTTGTCTAATTTCGATTTTATCTTTTTAGGTTGGTATGGCGTTTCTGCTACCTCAGCAGTTTCTCCTTCTTTTCCTTGCTTTTGTTTTTTTCTTTTCTCCCCTTTTGTATCCTTTTTTCCTTTTAATGAATTTTTTGTTTGTTGCTTTCAAAAAAAAAAAGGCAAAGGATGGGGAAAAAGTGCAACTTTGCAACACCTTGAAGGTCGTTTGATTACGATTAAAAAGGCACTTCGATGGAGTGGATTTGTGGAAGATGTTCAGTCAAATTTAGGAGGAACTAAGGGCCATAGGTGTGTGGGTGCTTGCAATGCAATGCTTCTTACCTTAATAAGGAACTCCAATTCTTTTGTCGAGATTGTACAATAGGGATTATCTTGGAACTCTAACCCTTTGAATAGAGATGAGAATTTTAACACCTATCATGCCTTGAACAATTTGGCATTCTAAAGGGGGTAAAGAGTAGCCTTCTAGCAGGAAGTATTGAAGTGACTCGATAACCCTTGGAGCGGATTAAATGACACAAATAAATACTAAGAGTTTCAATGAAGATTAATTGGTCCCTAAAGAGAGATTGCTTGATGCATGGTATTCCGTAATGGTAATAGTGACCGTAATGCCACCACCGTCACCGTTACGATACGGACGGTTATGGTCTCTCTGTTTTTTTTTTTTTTTTTGGGAAAAAAAAAAACTTGTCTCAGCCTTGTAACGAGCCATTACGGCTGCTACAACCTCATAACGCGTAATGGTTTCCACTTTTACCGTTACATAACGGTTGTTACAACACACCTTAGCTTGACTTCTCTAAGAGAAAGTAGTAAATAAAACAACCAAGGTGAACTTGGGGTGGGATGGAGATGAGTGAGAGGTGGTATTGATTCAATCGAGAGGAAATGAGGAATTGGGAATAGTCGAAGATATATTCTTACCATTCAAAAAAAAAAAAAAAAACAGTAATGGTCTGTGTGATTACCCAAAGAGTTCCATTCGGATGGCCTTCGCCAATTAGTGGCACATGTCCATGGTATGTGAATCACTGTTGACACCAATTCCAATGAAAACAAATATTGGGACTGTTTGAATTTCAACAAAGCTGTGTCATTGACAAGCAATCGAGACAAAAGTGCACGTCCATGGTTTGTGAACTTCGTTATGCACAGGAACCTAGGCACTTTTAGAGAAATAATCCAAGACATGATCATTAAATAAGGGATTGGTTGTCTCTATTAAGGGGCTGTTTGAATTTGGGGATAGTTGCATCATTGACTAACAATTCTTGGGATGCTATTGGGGATATAACTTATCATGGACATGTTGTTGATGACTAGTTGTTCCATCCCTTGTTAGTCAAAATCCTGGAGCAGGGATAGGAAAGATTTTGGCACACGTGGGAAACTTAAAGATCGGTTGGTGGCACATTGACACGGCCACATTGTGCGCTTGAAGATTGATGGTGTAACATATGCATATGTGGAATGCTTGAACTTGGATTGTCTCACACATGCATATTGGAACTTATCACGAACTCATGATAAAAGTGATCCTCATGTGCATTGAATCGATTAAGTGTCATTGACAAGCAATTCCATCTCTCTACCATATACAGTGAATCCATGGTATAATGCTCATATATCCATGACCAATATTTTAAAAATCGACGATATCGCCCATTATATCCCACGATATCTCTTGTATCTAGTGGTGCACATTTAACCGGTAGAACCGTGGAACCGGACTGGAACCGACCAAATGGTCCGGTTTGGTCCGGTTCTAAAGTGCACCGGTTCCGGTTCTAAAAATCAAAGAACCGGTTACATCGGTTCGGTTCTCGGTTTGGGGGTATGTAGAACCGAACCGAACCGTGAACCGATCTGTAGAACCAAACCGTGGATCCGATTCGTAGAACCGAACCGTGGAACCGAACCTGGAACTGAACTTAGAACCGAACCAAGAACCCTTTGATTGTTTCCATATTTGACTCATGATTTATGGTTTATATTGCACCATTTAATTATTTTCATAAATGTAATTTTGCACACCTTGTACAATATCTAAACCATTCATCAAATGGACCACAACATGGATGGACATGGGCTAGATAATAAAATTAAACATGCAATTGGGCTGGATAATAAAAAGCCCAGAACCGTGGAACCGATCTGGAACCGAACCGGTTTTAACGGTTCGGTTCTAGGGTGTCAACGGTCCGGTTCCGGTTCCGGTTCCGAATATCCTAGAACCGTTAGGAACGGTTCGGTTCCGGTTTCACCCTGGAACCGGACCAAACCGACCCGTGTGCACCCCTACTTGTATCCTACTTGTGCGATACGAAACGCATAGGTAGTGCCGATATATCTCACATGTTCGATCTGATGAGCATTTTCAATTTTCGACCCCTTTTTTTTTTTTTTTTGAAATTATGTTAAATCAGTGTCAAATGGTTACAAATCCATTGGTTCTTCATGTTTTGCATGAAAAATCATGGAGTTGGAGCTCTAATTTCAATATCCATTGGTTCTTAATGTTCTCCATGCTTTTTTTGAAAATTTCCTTCAACCAACTATCAATTGAGACTAATTTCGAAGTATTTAGGGGTATTTGATGAATGATCATCACATACATTCTAATTTCGAAATCTAATGTAGGTGGTCCGATTTGGGAAATTTTGGAGAAATTTCAAAATTTTCCTAACTTATCCCAAATTGCTTGCAATGTTGTACTCCAAACATGAAATCAAGCATGTATGAGGGTTGATCTACTAATTTGTTGAGTCCTCATTAATTTTCGGATGATAAAAATCATTTTTTAATTAAAAATTAATAAAAAAATTTATTAAAATATTATTGTTTTTCGAAATTCCCTCAAACCAGCAGTCAATTGAGACTATTTTCAAAATATTTAGGAGTTTGACGAAATGAACATCACACTCTAAGGGCCTGTTTGACTTTTCATATAAGAGGTAATTACCTAGTAAATGGGTAATAATTACTTACTCGGGTAATTACCGCATCGTTTCCGATGCAGACGTTGACGGCCTAACTTTTCAGCGCTAGAACCGAGGATGACCGCCAAATGAATGTAGGGCCCACTATGATGTACGTGGCGTATTCACACTGTTCATCATATATGTCAGCCTCATTTAGGGCATGAACCCAAAAATGAGGTAGATCCAAAGCTCCAGTGGACCACACCACAGGAAACAGTGGAAATTGGATGCTTACCGTATAAAAATTTGTGTGGCCCTCAAAAGTTTTGGATGAAGCTGGTATTTGTGTTTACCCCTTATCAATGTTTTTATGACTTCATGAACAAGTTAGATGACAAATAAACATCAATGTGGGCCCAATGAACAAAATAACTTTCAATGGTGGACGTTTAAGACCATTGTTTCCTGTGGCATGGGCCACTTGAGCGTTGCATCTGTCTTAATTTTGGACTTAGGCCCTAAAATCTTCCGATAAAACAGATGGACGGTGTGGATATGTCATGCACATCACAGTAGGGTCCACAAATTTAAGTCAGCTTTTTTAGACCAATTTTCGAGACAAAAATACACTTGAAATTTCAAACAGAGTAAAAAGGTAATAATGAGCTTTTTCCCGGGTATTTCCCTAATACACGAAAAATCAAACAGCCCCTAAATGTTATGCATTCAATTTAAATATAGTTGCATTAGTTTAGTCAGATAGCGCATAGCTTAAGAACCTTTACAAGAAACCTACTATATATACACTTCTTTTTTAAGATGTTATAATTTAAAAGTGTGTATTAAGGTCTTTTTTAACAATCATTGAAGTTTCATTAAAAAATTTAACAATTTTCCTAATGTTTCCCAAAAGGTGTAATAAATTACCTTATACAAACAATATATCCCATGTGATAATTGATAAGTATCTATATCCCAAGGATGCGATATGTAACGTGATACCGATATTTCGAACATTGTCCATGACGACTTGTCCAAAAGTGCCTAGTTTCCCATGCATTAAGGGTTACAAACCTTAGACATGTACTTTTATCTATGACTATTAGTTAATGACACAACTTTCCCCAAATCAAAACAACCCCTGAACAGGTGGAACTTGTTAGCGACATTCTATAGGTACATATGAGCAACACTTACCCATACACATGTTCCAATGCACTACACGTGTGACCGTCCAATTCAAGGCCTCATATGTGCACGTGTGCTGCCATTGATCTTTATGCCTAAAAAAATGTGGCATGTGTCGATGTGCATATGTACATGTTTCAATGTGCCACCATCTATATTAAGCTCCTCACATTTGGAGAATTAGGAGATGGAGTGACTGCCACTCTTCGAATTGAAGGTCACCACATCTTTTTTCTTTCTTCCCTCTAGGGATATATCTTACATTGAGGGTTAATTGATGAATCTATCTCTAGTTCTTAAGGGCATGTTTGATTTTCTAAAGTAAATGTAAATGCGTTGCAAATGGGTAATAATTATTTTCTTTGGTAATTACCGCATTGTTGTCGGAGGGTTGATTTGACTCCTATTTTTTTCAATGCTAAAATCGAGGATGCTGCCAAATATATGTGGGGCCCACTGTGATGTATGTGGATTATCTGCACCATCCATCCGTTATGCCAACTGAATTTAGGGCATGAGCCAAAAAATGAGGTAGATTCAAAGTTCAAGTGGACCACACCATAGGAAAAAGGGTATCAAACACCCACTGTTAAAAAATTCTTGGGACCACTGTTTACTTTGGTGTGGGCCAGTTGAATGTTGGATCTGTCTCATTTTTCGGCTCATGCCTCAAAATGTTCTGGTAAAACGGATGGACGACGCGGATATGTCATATACATCATGGTGGGGCCCACAAATTTAAGCTAGTCTTTTGGACCGTTTTTTGAAGAAAAAATACCTGCCTATTTTCAAACATGGTGAAATTGTAATAATTGGTTATTTATAGTGAATTTGGAAAATCAAACAGGCCCTAAACAAACTTTACTTCCTCTGCAACAATATATCTTGCGTTCTTTATGGAATGCATTGTGACTAAACGCAAAGGTTGAGGAACAAGTGCAATTGTGTAATCCTTGAAGCTCGATGGATTACGATTAGAAAGGTGCTTCAATGGGAGTTGATTAGTGGAATGTGTTCAATCAAATTTGGGAGGAACCAAGGTTTGTAGGTGTTTGGGTACTTGCAATGCAATACTTCTTACCTTAGCAAGGAAGTCCAATTCCTTGGTGGTGATTGTATGCTAGTATTAACCTTGGAACTCCAACCTTAGAAGAGGGCTGAAAATTTTGGCACCTGTCATGCCTTGAACAATTTGGTATTCTAAAGGGGGGTAAAGAGTAGCCTTTTTGCGGGAAGTGTTGAAGTGACTTGATAACCCTTGGAGCATATTGCATAAACAAAATTGCTCATGGTGGAGCTGTTACTAAGGTTAGCATAGTCTTTACAAGTAGCATTTGAAGAAAGCCATGACACTAATCAATACTAGTTCTAATGAAGGTCTATTGGTCCTAGAAGAGAGATATATTGATTCTCTACGAGTAAGCAGTGGATGAAACAACAAAGGTGAAATTGGGTAGGGATGGAGAGAAGTGTGGGGTGGTATTGATTGAATTGGCCCTAGCCTAACCCTAGTCCCCTAAGCCTTGGCCTGGCCCTGGCCCTCACCCTAATCGGCTGAAAAGGGCTTGGCCATGGCACTTGCCCTTAATATGATTTTGATTATATATATATATATATATATATATATACATATATATATATAATATATAATATTCATGAATACACTTTTATAGAAATTCTAACTGTTTTAATGAAAGTTACACTTTTATAAATTATAACTATATATATATATAAAGTATATATAATATTATATAGATATATATATATATATATATATATATATATAAACTTTCATTAAAATAGTTAGAATTTCTATAAAAGTGTAACTTTCATTAAAACAGTTAGAATTTCTATAAAAGTGTATTCGTGCATAGATAAATAAGGTTTTTTAAAAAAAATTAATTAAAATAAAAAAACTTTAATTAAAATAATTAAAATTTTCTATATGTACAACCAATAATGAGTAGAGGTAATTGTAGGCATTCTTTGCCTCTCTCTAGTAATTCTTTTCTATCTCCATATAAATCTATCTATCTCTACTAAAACTTGGCAGGACCGTGCTCCAGCCGGCCCTCTTAAGGAAAAGTGATAAGAGGATTGAAGTAGTCCAATCTAAGTTGTTCTCTTCTTCTTCTTCTTCTTCTTACGGTACCCCTCCATCTACAATTAGTCCCATCCAAGGTATTCCGTAACAGTAACGGTGGCCGTAACGGCCACCACGTTGCCTTTATGATACGAGTTGTAATGGCTACGGTCTCTCTTTTTTTTTTTTTTTTTATTGAAGAAGAAAAAAAAACCTGTATTTACCTCGTAACGTTGGAAAAAAAATAATCTGAAAAACTTGTATCTGCCTCATAACAGACCCTTACGGGGCTATTATGGCCTTTACAAGGGACATAATGGGCCATTAACGGCAGCCACAGTTCATTTTTTCCATAATGGCTGTTATGGCCGTTACAACCCCATAACGTGTAACAGTTGCTGCTTTTACCTTTACATACCGGCCTTTACGGCAGACCATGGTCCCATCACATAAACGGGATTGGATCATCAAAACATGACATGAATCCAACGATAGTCTTTAAACTACACATTTATGTTGAGTGTGAACCACTCACAATGTCTTTAAACATTCCATTCTTTTTGTATTATTGTTCCCCACTTGATGATTGGATCAGGCCAACAGGTTGGGTCATTTATCATTGGCTACCAGACCTAGATTTCAAGCCTGAGCCTGCCCCTCGAGCCAAGTTTAGGGGCCCTGGCCTTGGCCCTACAGGGTAGGGCTGGCCAGCCCATTGACGCCCCTAACAATAAATATGTCTATAATGCACGACTTTTGCACTCCAAGGTGTTTTGTTATTTATGAAGAAATTATTGAACTATGATCCAATTTATGTGGGTGGATGGACGTACTTGCTTATCTATAGTAAGTTCATTATTTCTATTCAAATGACAGAGATGTGGACGGGAAATAAATGTTTTCTTGATTTTCTTTCAGTTTTGTAATTAGTCCAAGGCATTCTGGAAAAATCTATGATCTACTGCCCAATTTGCAGTTCGATTCAATTTGACATCAACTGTGATTTAAAATCTGATTTGGTTTTTCTGAGCATTTCAATGTATTTATTTACCTGTTGCTCTTTTGCAGCCAAGAAAAGCAGAAGAGAAAAAGCAGTAGTGTGCATTACCATATGTCAAACTGTTGGCTCCATCTTCAGTAGAAACTGAATCAGGTATCCATGTGCCTAGGCCCTTCATTTTTCGGAGAAAATAGGACGATCTTGAGCTTTATTTTTTTGAAAAGCATGATATTGAGCTTTATCTGTTTCTTCTCAGTAGTAGCAATTTATTGTGTCAGAGAAACATCTCTACCAATATAGATATGAGAGGCTGACTTGTCATCAACCATGAAATCTTGAACATTGTTATTTGTGATTTGGCTCTGGAAATTGGGCTGTTTGGATGCACGAGCAAATTGAATTGCAGACAGTTAAAAAAATATTGTTTCCTACCGTTGACGAGGGAGTAGTGCACGTACAAGGTGAAAGTAACAGAATTGCAATTTGGAGCTCAGACCTTCAATATGAATGCTAAGCGAGGAAACTACCATTTGGATATTCCCACTTTATTAAAGTAATAATCACAATCTAGTTCAGTAGTGCATCCAAACACGGCCTACAGCAGTCTATGAAGAAATAGTTTCCTGCTGTCACAGAGGTGATGATGCTTAAACATGTTGGAGTGGCAATGAAATTATACGGGTCTGTCAGTTATTTAACATGCATTGCCTCTTACCTTTATCATGAGCCTGAAATCCCAGATCCCACCATCTTACTCTGCTAAACTCCCATGGTTGTTGACAGGTAAAAAGCCCAAATGGGATGTTTCAAACTTCTGCTAATAGGTTATTGTAGCGACTATTGGGATGTTCATCCCACCCCATTGAGGCACAGAAACTTGGTGTCCACATGTACGAGATTTGGATCATTAATCTTGTGGTCTGAACAGTGGATGGACCAGTCCTATAGTCTCTTATGTTGGACAACCATAACCTTATTTAATGCAGGGGCATTTTCACACTGGGCTCGAGTGGGGTCGCCTGTTGGATGCAGGTGCACACTCGGGGTGGGTGACCCATGCGATTTGGGGCCCACGGGGAAGGTCTCGTGTTCGAGACTCCTTACCAGGGGTGAGTAATGCGCATTTCACACCGGGCTCGAGTGGGGTAGCCCGTGGGATGCGGGGACACACTCGGGGTGGGCGGCCCATGTGATTTGGAGCTCACGAAGGGGGTTCGGCCGAGGTCCTAACCCATGAGATGTGGGGCCTAAGCTATGAGATAAAAGGATTAATTCGCCATACTCTAGTAGTTCGAGCTTTTAGAGCAAGTGGTTAATTCTCCTGCATCAAATTGGTATCAGAGCGGGAGGTCTCGTGTTCGAGACTCCTCACCGAGGGTGATTAATGCAGGGGCATTTTCACACTGGGCTCACCATACTCTAACAGTTCAAGCTTTTAGAGCAAGTGGTTAATTGTCCTGCATCATTATTCCTGGCCGACGTTTGCTTGAGTGCGGGTTGTTGTGCATCAGTTGTTAAGCACCCATTGGCAGGTACCTATCTGACATTTGGGATTATCCGGCCTGTTTGGAAACAAGGAATTTAAGGTGTGGATATGGAAATTGTAATGAGAACACAATGATTACTTCCATCTTTGCTGCAGAAAGTGGAACTCGATATTTAGTTATCCTATTTGAATAGTAGGTGGAAATTCCAAATTCATTATACAATGGTCGCTTCATTTCTTATGTTAGAGAATCCTAATGGTGGATAAGGTTATCATTTCTTATGTTAGAGAATCCTAATGGTGGATAAGGTTAATGATTAGTATAGAATGCATCTAGCCAAAAGGACATTGCTATCTTACCAGGGAGTTTGGTTTCTTTTCCGTCTGTTTTTCTTGCTGAGGTCCATCCATGGCTCCTCTCACACGGTCACAATGGCATGCACTTACGACAGATTTTGGTCTCAATGACACCAAACACAGCCTTTTCCTTTTATATATATATATATATATATATATATATATATATATATATATATATATATATATATATATATATATATATATATATAATTTAGAAAAAAAAAAATGGTAGCCACAATAATTGATACAATTGAGCAAAATGGTGGAAGATTTCACTAGAGATGGATCCTACAAACATGCCTAGCCGTTTTTTCTCATTCTGATTGTTTGAATTCAAACGTTATTAAGACCTATATACTTGGGCATTACCCACTTTTTTTTTTGGCCGAATTTTTTAACCAAAATATACATGAACATTTTTAGTAGGGGACTATCTTTTTTCAAAATTAAAAAATAAAATAAAATAAAGGTTGCTAGAAAAGGTGCCACAATATCAAACAAAGAATGGGGCCAATCTGTGTTTGCTGGGGCCATGTCTGTGTGACCTTATGAACAGGTTGGATTACAAATAAACAACAGTGGGCCCTAGGAAGGTTTCAATGGTGGACGTCATTATCCCCCTGTTTCCTGTGGTTTGGTCTACTTGAGCATTGGAAATGATTCAATTTCGGACTCATGCCTTAAAATGAGTTGGTAAAATGGATGGATGGAATGGATAATAACATATACATCTATGGAGAGTCCCACAGTTTACTCAGTGTACGCAATCCGCTTCCCTCGTAGTGCTATTTTTTTTTTTTTTTTCCTTTCTTTCTTTCTTAATCCGCGTCCAGAGTGGTTGATTTGGTATTATCTCCTTGTACCAAACCAGAGCTAATTTATATACGTAAAAATGCGAAGCGGACATCTTGTTCGAAATGAGATGCTTTTGACTCCAAATAATGGGGCCAATCTGTGTTTGCTGGGGCCACAGGAACGATTGCATAAGTGGATTCATTACGTCTTTGGTTATCCACATTGTTGGAAGCCCTGGTGCTGTGTAGCATCAAATCCTAATGCTCAGCGTGTGTGCGCGTGCCTGCGTATGAGAGAGAGAGAGAAGATCACTCCTGCGGTCTGATTGGGGCGGGTCCCACCGTGATGTCCTGATCACATCCAACCGACCATCAGATGTGTCAGCCCATGTTAGGCTCAGGGCCCCATGAAAAATCAAGCCGAAGCCTGATTCAGGTGGGTCAAATGATAGGAAACAATTGGGAGGGGATGCTTACCCTTATTTTTTACGGGCTCCACCGTGCTATCTTTGTGGATTATACAACTGTTCAGATTAGCTAGATAAGGGGATTGCCAAAAAAAAAAGGTCATTTTCCATAACAGGTGGGCCCCATAAAAAAGTCAAGGGTGGGCATTCTTCTCTTCAATTATTTTTTTTCCTATGATGTGGCCCACCCGATTCACAGATCGGCGGTATTTTTGGGTCGTGGGTCTAATATGGGGAAATGCATCGAGTGGCTGCCATCAGCACATCATGGTAGAGCCCACAACTGCAGAGTGGTCTATGTGGTACAGATCACAGGAGATCGGTTCTCTCTCTTAGTTGCATTGGGACGCTTAGTTCAATTCATCGATCCTACTGTTCATTAGGTGGAACGACAGATTTCATGGGCTACCATGCAAACATCATACAAATCTAACAAATATGAACCATTGATCAAATGGCCTTTAGTATGGATGGCCAAGATTGTTTGCACCAATCAACAATTGGATCCATTTATTTGTTGGGCATCGTGGATTGCTTGTGATAGTAAAGAATCACTTTTGTAAGGTAATAGTGGCCATCCAATCTATAGCTTTGAAAAAGGATGGCTATACAAAATCAAAGAGATGTCTTCTTAAGTCAATTGCATGGATGTGTTCTCAACTTAATAAACAGTTGAGATTGTCTGGTAGAGACTGGTGTGTGTGTGTGCGCGCTAGATCTAAAGTGTTTAAATCGCCCTTTTGGACTGTTGCATTTATCTCTACGGTGTGTATCAAGGTAAGAAAGATTATATTACCAAGGCACAGGATCGCCATTTATCTCTGTGAAAATGCCTGTTCCAAAGCACATGCTGATCCACCCATCACCTGGGCCACATGAAATGCCGAAGCCAATTTTATACACGGCAATTTTAGGCCAGATATGGAACACGTGATTTATAGTGGCAGCTTACCATCATTTGCAATCCAGACCATCCAAAACATGTGCCTCGTTAAAATGAACAGGAATCCAAAGAAGTATGCACTCCCATCAAAACAGGCCCTTAAATGTCCCAAAAATGGTCGCTGAGGGCTTCCTTTGACCATATGGTGGATACCACTTGGATGATTAGCACCATATAAGTGGTGCAATCTTGGGGGGCCACACTCCATCCACGTTCCACAATGACAGCCACAATTCATATGATCTGGATTGATTTTTCCTTGCCAAGTATACGGTAGATGAATCACTACCATTTTCATTGGTGGCCAATACACTCTACAGGCTAGCTGGTCTAGCAATTACTATAATAACATCACCTCGGAAAATCACTGCACAAAGACTCAATGCCACCAAAGAGCCACTTCCAAACCACCTATATTCTTTCTGGGGCCAACATTCCACACGGAAGGACCCAACCTTTCAGTGATCCAGATTATTTATTAGGCAGCCCAACACAGAAGTGGACTAAAAGCCTCCAACATCAAACAATCCCAGCCACCCAATCAGATGACTCAATTCAATATGGACTGTCATCCATGTTCCATTTCTAGCCATTTGTTTTCAGGCCAGCAAACAGTAGGGCATGGGGTTATCGGATGGGGCAGATTGTCACATCATAGCTCATCCACACTGGAGCCCATTGGGCAAAATGATTTGAATAACCAAATGGTGGGTCCCACCTGCGCAGAATGCTGGCCAGTATAACACCTTACTAATTGCTAACTTTGGCAGAAACTTTATATATTTCTTCGCTACAAAAGGCTTAGAATTGTCCAGTGACTGAAAATGTAATGTTGAAAAGACACACGGTGACTCCTTATCTGTGTTACGAGCATAGGCATCAGCATATGATACCACAGCTCTACTAATGCAATAGGAAGAAAACACACAAGCTCGTAGAAATCAGCATCTGCACACAATTCCCCTGTCACAGCATGTGGAAGGTAAAACAATATGATAGGGAGTTCATTAGCGAAGGATCAACCAGTTCTGAAGATGATGTGGACCCCACTGTCCGTATCCACAATGTCACTGATCTCACCAACCTTCAGAGCAAAAGTGGCCTCCTCAAAAGGCTTCTGCATCTGGCCCCGCCCAAAAGGACCTGCAAGAATATCATTAAATACCAGTTTGGATCAAGACCAAAGCATGTTTGGGACCATTATATTAACCAGAAATAAAGGAAATTCAGTGTAAAGTACATAAAACATCTTGAAATTAACAGACCACAATATTTTACTCTTCAATTAGGAGAAAACCTCACTTTCTTTAGCAATAAAGATTTTCTTATTTGAGTAGGTTTGAATCTTTTACAATTTAATTTTTGATAGAGATGCAATTCTTATAGGTTAACTTGGAATTTTAATGAACAGTAAGGGCATCTTTGCATCCAAAGTGGTGATGGCTGAACCAGATTGGATACACTTCCATTTTGTTTCGGTGGGAGATGAAAGGAAACTGATTGGAAAAGAGCATCTTTTTAACGTGTTTCTGTTTTAGCCGGGGACATTATGGAGAAATGAAACATCTACCTAATTAGCATTCAAAATCTTTCTAGATGAAAAATCGGACTGATGGGATTCATTCCAAACAGGCCCCAAATTAGCCAAGGCTGATATTATCGTAATTGTGTTTAACCACAATAGCGGCGGTCCTAATCTATTCATCAATTTACGTCAATAACTTGAGAGATAACGTCAGCTTTATGAAACAAAGACCGATGAAAGGAGGTATAGAAGTGGAGAAAATCAAGGAGAAGAAATGGGTCCTGTTGAGCAAGTGGTTGTGAAGTTTCAGGGAGGAGCTTTTGGTACTATGGAGTGAGGTAATTCCAAGTACAGGAATCTGGTGGTAGTTGGTTCCCTGGGCTCCCCTCTAAGCAGAGCTTTTGTCGGATGTATAGAGAGAGATTAGTAATGTGGGAATACCTGTTGGAGCTTCAAAGCTGTCAAAGGAGGTGTTCAATTCACTACAGGAAAAGCTGATAGAGTCCGATTTTGTAAAGAACATTTGGACTGATGATGCTCCCCTTGCTGATTTATATTAAGGCCTCTTCTCCGATCTTTGAATAGAGAGGAGAGTCAAATATTGCTAGGAATCATGGGAGCATTTGTTGTTTGGAATGTAAAGCTTCACAAGAAGGTTTATTGGTTGGAAAGTCTCATGAGTTTGTTGTGTCAGCCAAGCAATGATCCTCTCACTGGATCGGAAAATTTGGAAGCATTCATCAAATGGAACGTTCTCTGCAAAATCCATGTTCCAAATTCTCTGATCTGAACCTGGGATGCAGACTAGATGTAAATTTGGTTGTAAGGCTTCTGTGCTGCCTAGAGTGCAATCTTTTGTTTGGTTTGCTAAGGCTAACATGATCCATGTGCTTCTTGTGATGAAATAGTGAAGAGAGTGTGGATCACCTGTTTCTATTGCTCCGTGGCAAGGGATATATGAAGCCATTTTTTCAGTTATTTGGGGTTAATTACGTTACTCTTCCTGAATTTTTAGAGTGGGAAGCGGGCCCTTCAAAGCAGAGAAGGTGCTTACTTTGTTGGATGCCTCCCTACAGTTTGCTTTGGGGAGTGTGGTGGGAGAGAAATAACAGAAAATTTTAAAGCAAAGCAAATTCAATTGAATCAGTTGAGTGAATGATGCAGGACATGAAATTTTAAACATGATATACATGATTCCAAGCTTTAGATCATACTCGTTCAAAACAATCACACAAAATTCCACATCCCACATAAAGTCAAGCACTCAATCAAGGAGAATCTATGTGGGTCCAGGCCTACACATGCTAGGGATGGATCAATTAAAATTATAGACTAAACAATACTCAAAGGAGAGTAGATTCAGCCACACATGCACAGGAATAATTTCTCCAATCCAAGAGATTCACAAGTTTCAATTCGGGAAACCCTAGGGTTGGAAAAAGGGCAAAGAAATTGGGAGTTTAAGACAATCTAGGGTTAGGGTTAGGAAAATCAGGTAAGAGAGGAGTTAAAGAGAGGAAAGAGTGAACCTGAAGGCTGCTCGCGAGTGTGGACAGCAGGCCACGCCTGACGCACATGCGCTGAGGGCAGTCCGCACGTGCGTGGGGCCCACGAACCCAAAAACCCCTTCTTTGGGGCTAGTCGGCTAGGGTTGGACTACAAACCCCCCAAGTTTCGATTCGATCCGACGTACGGTCCATGCGTGGTGCTCCGCCAAAGTTTCAGCCTTCCTGCAGGGCCAGATTCTAGAAATCTACTCTAGAGAAGGAACGACTACAAAATAACGATGGATTTGCGGGTGGAATGATTGTAGGAGAAGAGGAATATGGATGGTATAAGGTGGGGGCGAATCAGGATGGGTGTGGTTTCACACCACGGTAGTTAGCTCTTCGAAAAAGGGAAGGTTTCGCACCCAATTGGATTTTCACAACTCAGAGAGGAGCAAGAAAACGTAGAAATTTTATTCAATCATCAATGAAAAAAAAGACTACAAGGGGTGCCTATTTATAATAAAATCCTATACCCTAAAACTCACGTCATGTGCACAACCTATTACTTGGAGACGAATTAATAAAAAATAACAACTAATCAAAGCAATTTAAACCGTCCATGATATTCCTAATAACAGTAATAAGCAAGACTCAAAGTACTAGATTATCTCGAATAGTGGGCCACGATCATGAGATCCCATGGTGGGATTCACATGACGATCGGGTCCACTCCAAGGAACCAAAACACAGCCTCCTAGCTAGGGGGTCCCCCTTGGATGTCGTCATCGATCCAGATCGATGGTGAGGCCCTCCTCCTCCTTGCGTACGTGCGTAGGGAGGCGTGCGTGTATGCGTGATGTCCCCATCAACTCTCCCCGGCTGCGAAGATTTCGCCACTGGGGAAACAAAACTCCTAAATCACTCCAAGATGTCAAGATCAAATCTCTGAAACTCCTCAATGAGCCACGTACTGTCTGAAGCTGAGCGTGACTTCCACTTAACCAAGTACTTCTAAAACCCGCCGTCCAACGTTGATATTATCTGATGGTCCAGAATACCCTCTATCTCCTTTCTGGGTGTGGGAAGGGTAGGTATAGAAGGTAGAAGTTGGGAAGAAGGGTCAGGAAGGGGCCATGGATCAAGGGACAGGTCTGAGGAATTAGGATGGTTGGGCGAAAGGCCGAACAATATATCAATGGTCCCCTGAAAAGCAAATAGATCCTCCACATTGAATGTGGAACTAATTCCCATGGAAGGTGGAAGATTTACCACATACGCATTGAGACCGTTTCGTTTTATAATTTTGAATGGTCCATCACTATGCGCGTGTAATTTACGAACGGCTCCCTAAGGGTTCTATCACATACGCATTGAGACCGTTTCGTTTTATAATTTTGAATAGTCCAACGCTACACGCGTGTAATTTATGAACGACTCCCTGACGGTACCGCTCTGGCCTGATGCGAACCATCACAGAGTCCCCTACATTGAATTCATTGAATCGTTTATGTTGGTCAGCAGAAATTTTGTAATGTTCATTACTAGTATTGATCTTTCGCCCGATTTCTTGATGCAATGAATGAATGTGATGTGTAAAGGACTCTGCAGACTCTGATGATCTATGGGACAGGGACATAGGGACAAGATCAATAGGCTTCCTAGGTTTATAACCAATAACGACTTCAAAAGGACTTAAACCTGTGGATCTATTAACAGAACTATTAAATGCAAACTCGGTGATAGGTAGTATGGTGTCCCACATCCTAGTGTGTTGTATATCCCTCATAGGAGGAAACTTATCCAATAGATCATCCGAAAAGACATCACGAAACTCATCCACTACCGGAATGGCCTCAGTGGATAACTCTACGCTAGCCTCTAGTGCACTCTCTAGCCACAAGGTGGTACATGTCGTACCACTCAAAATAGTGGTCCATGTCTGCCAACCAATCTAGAAAAGCTTTAGGGTCCAAGTGACCATCAAACGTGGGGGCATCTACTCTAACTCCTTTGAGAAGTTGCGCATCGGGGTCATAGTGGTCTTGATGTCCCTCACGAGGTGGGTGCACGGGTGCACACCCATAACCGATTCCTTGGCCACCTCCATTCCTTAGTCTATCTTCCTAACCACCTGCCTGAGATTGGGCATCTTCCCCAATGGTGGGGTTTGCCCGGGCGAAGGTCTCTAGTTGGGTAACACGCACAGTAAGCTGATCCAAGCGCTTACCCAAATACTCAAACTGCTGGGTCATTTTGTTCATTGATTCTTGCAATTGCTCCATGTTTAGTAGGGTGTAAGCTAAAGCCACGACCCGTACGTGTGGCCATACAACCACTAATTCAACTAAAAGACTTTCTAATACGACTATATGCGTTTAAATAGAACTAAATGATCCTATGAGACTATATGAGGGAAACTACACAACACTACCAAAATTCAGCAATATAGCTGTCAAAATAAAGGGATAACAGAAAATTTCAGCAGCTTATATCAGAAATTATGGACCTCTAAACAGCTCTATACGATGAGACTTGATGCATAATAGACATAAACAAACTAAACCCTAAACATGCAATGCATCCCCCTACAAGAACCCTAAGCTCTTATACCAAATTTGATGCAGGACATGAAATTTTAAACATGATATACGTGATTCCAGGCTTTAGATCATACTAGTTCAAAACAATCACACAAAATTCCACATCCCAAATAAAGTCAAGCACTTACTCAAGGGGAATCTATGCGGGTCCAGGCCTACACATGCTAGGGCTGGATCAATTAAAATTATAGACCAAACAATACTCAAAGGAGAGTAGATTCAGCCACACATGCACAGGAATAATTTCTCCAATCCAAGGGATTCACAAGTTTCAATTCAGGAAACCCTAGGGTTGGAAAAAGGGCAAAGAAATTGAAAGTTTAAGACAATCTAGGCCCTAGGGTTAGGGTTAGGAAAATCGGATAAGAGAAGAGTGAAAGAGAGGAGAGAGTGAACCTGAAGACCGCAGGCCACGCTTGAAGCACGTGCGTTGAGGGCAGTCCGCACGTGTGGGGCCCACAAACCCAAAAACCCCCTCCTTGGGGCTGGTCGGTTACGGTTGGACTACAAACCCCCAAGTTTCAGTCCGATCCGACGTACGGTCCGTGCGTGGTGCTCCGCTGAAGTTTCAACCCTCCTGCAGGGCCAGATTCCAGAAATCTGCTCTAGAGAAGGATCGGCTGCAAGATAACGATGGATTTGCAAGTGGAATGACTGTAGGAGAAGGAATATGGATGGTAGAGGGTGGGGACGAATCAGGATGGGTGTGGCTTTGCACCATGGTAGTTAGCCCTTCGAAAAAGGGAGGGTTTCGCACTCAATTGGATTTTCACAACTCGGAGAGGAGCAAGAAAATGCAGAAATTTTATTCAATCATCAAGGAGAAAAAAGACTACAAGGGGTGTTTATTTATAATAAAATCATATACCCCAAAACTCACGCCATGTGCGCACCCTATTACTTGGAGACGAAGTAATAAAAAATAACAACTAATCAAAGCAATTTAAACCATCCATGATATTCCTAATAAAAATAATAAGCAAAACTCGAAATACTAGATCATCTCGAATAGTGGGCCACGATCATGAGATCCCATGGTGGGATTCACATGACGATCGGGTCCACTCCAATGAACTAAAACACAGTACCCTAGCTCGGGGGTCCCCCTTGGACGTCATCATCGATCCAGATTGATGGTGGGGCCTTCCTCCTTGCATATGTGCGTAGAGGGGCGTGCGTGTGCGCATGATGTCCCCATCGGTGAAATGATGCATCCAGGCCATATAACAATCAGATGCATCCCACAATTGAGCTGACAGAAGATCAGACTACTAGATGACAAAGCAAGACAAAATTAGGCTAATTTCAAAATCTAACCATCCAAGTTGAATAACTAGACTATCCCTCCATTCAAACTGCAGATCTGGACCACATCAAGGGTCCAAGTTGTCTTGATTTAGTATGTGGATCAGACTGGTGGTTTGATGGGAGATTCAGATCAAATCAACTGTTAGATTAGATTGTGGGGCCAACCAGCTCAATCAAACATTCTATACAAACAACGTGTGTGTTATTTAATTAGTTGTTTGAGTTAGAATTCATCTAAGCCGAAGATCATGCAATTGCAACACCCTTTGAGCAAGTTATAACTCGTAAGTTATGAAAGGCTTGTATGGCTGAGACAGGACTCCAAGGAATTTTAGTCATTTTAATGTTTTAGATGATTAGGATTAGTTATGGTTGTGTCTACAACCAACAGGAGCTGAGTTTTGGTTTCCACACCCGCCCATGCACGCACACACACATGTTTTGCTAGCATCCCACCTTCATGGGGTCATTAGCAACATCCCCAAAGCTTTTAAATGGAGCATGGGGTAACCCATCATCAATCTGAACCATTCATACATTCATACAACTAGGAGCAGGCTGTGGTGTAAAAATCACGCCGATTGGATTATCCTAAGCATCCAACCAATATCATGGAAAACGGACAACCGAGTGAGCAGGGAAACAAAATAGCTCAAATCATCATCTTGAAACATCTACTAGATAGATGGCACTCTGTATTTGCTTATGATTCCAGAGTAGCACTTTGGTTTGATGATTCTAACCATGTGAGACGGTTGGTACTGTTGAATGGAGAGAGAGAGAGAGAGAGAGAGAGAGAGAGAGAGAGAGAGAGAGAGAGAGAGAGAGAGAGAGTAAAATTCAATGGTCCTATTACAAGAAACGAATGTCTACCAATCAAAGGTTAGGATTGTTCAACCAATCTAATTTTCCAACAGTCACTTAGCACTGGTGGGTTCCAAAAATTAGTCGGTTTAGTTTATGTATGGCACACTTACAATTTCTGAGTGCCTGCAAATCAAGCATGTGTTGCATACATAGGAGTGGGAGAAATACTGTAATTACCAGCATAGCTACTAGTAAGATGTTAGATACCATTCAGTCCTATTATCTTTACTTTTTGGTAAATATGTGGAGAAATTTCATGGTTTGATCTTTGAGAAAAAGGTACGTATCTGAGTTGAGATTCTCCTTTTTTTTTTTTTTTGGTAGTGTCAATTGTGGGAGAAAAGGGGCTAGGCTATTAATTATCGAGTGATCCAACATTCATAAGCTTAAGGGATGTAATTTTCTCTTTCTTGGGATGTGGCTGGGCCGCCATCTCAGCGGCTTGCCACTGCTTGTTTCTTTTGTTTGTTTTAATAAAATTCCAGTCATCTTTCACCAAAAAAAATAAATATTTAAAAAAAATAAAAAAAAAATAAAAAAATTGTGGTATCGAAGCAAAACTTGTTTCTTGTGGAGCTCGTTTGCTTTCTTCCCTTTCCAAATCAACCCAAACCTAATCCTTACCATTTTTCTCCCTAATTCCCTCAACTGCCCCCACTCCCAATACCTAAACTTACCCTTAATCCTTACTCCCATCATTCCTACCCATAAAAAACCCAACAGTAGCTCCTAGCTATATAAATCCTCAACCGAAACCCTAAATCCTGCACCAAATTTATTTCTGCTGCAACCAGTTCTATATTCGCATCAAAACAGTTTAGTTTAGGGAATTTCTACACCAAATTGGTTATAAGTTAAATCTGTAAACTGAATTTTCAAATTTCCAGCATCAGAAGTTAATTTTCAGTTGCTATTGATGATTCCAAATAAAAGCTTTGCCGCAATCTATCGACCGAGCCTTATCAGTTCGTGTTCTAGTCACTGCATTTGTATGCCGGTCCCAAAATCTGTTTACCTGTTTAACCCTACAGCCTGCATCCATCAAATAACTGATTTTGGCTTAAATTTTGTTTATGGTGCAAATTGCTACTACACAGAATAATCAGGTAGCCTGATTCTGTTCCTGTTTAGAGTTCTGCTATTAGGAAGACATCAGTGATCCTAAGATCTTGCAGTTGCCAGATCTTTGCGCTTCTTTTTTTCTGTTATGAATCTGTCTTACGAATCAAACATTTACTCTGTGGTCCTGTTTTCATCAAAACAGTCCAGTAGACACCCCACCTAAAACAAGAATAAGTTGCTCTTCGAGCTTTAACTTGACTTCAATAAAATGGTCTCCTATTGACTTAGAAATTGTTGAAAATTCAAACGGGTTAAATAGGGAGCATCCTCAGTACATCTCAGAGACAACCACCGGACCCGATCGGTCAACGCCAAATCCAATAAAGATATGGTCACAGCCGCGCATCCGAATTCCAAAACCCTGGAAACTCTTTGCACGTAACAACTAATGTGAGAAAAGAATAAAATGAACTCTCTCTACCCAAAGATCACTATCCTTATTACTTAGTTTGCCTCGGATAATGCGGTGTTAAGGTGTGAAAAATCATATCTCCAACATCAAGAAAAGTACGGCCGTTTTGTATACAAAGTGGCCATGATATTATAGACAGCAAATTTCGACATCAAATGGTCACTCGATCAAGGTAATTTATGGTTCATTGGAAATGTAGTCAAATGATCTTCCTAACGAACTTAAGTTTCCTCCAATCCGAGTTATGATGAGGAAGATCTTACCCATTTACTAAAATTGTGCACTGTCGAGCAGCCGAAATTGTAATCCCTGGCCACTTTTTTGACAGGTTAAATGGGTGGATCCAGTTAAAGTGGTTTCAGTCTCATTTAAAAGATTATCAGATGACCTTTCAAACGAACCCAAGATCATTGAAAACGGACATGTAACGGTGAAGATGCAAGCATTTGGTCAAATTGCACACGACTGATTTCACACACTGAACAGTCACACTTAATGAGTTCTAGTTGAAGTGATTTCAGACCCATTTATAAGTTTAACAGATGAAATTTCCATTGAACTCAAGATCACCGAAAACAGACATGTAACGATGAAGATGTGAGCATTCGGTCAAATTGCAGGCGGACCGAAAACGGACATGTAACGATGAAGATGTGAGCATTCGGTCAAATTGCAGGCGGCCTGTTTCGCACACTGAACAATTGTATTTTTTATAGGTAAAATGGGGTCAAATCGATGTGATTTCAGTCTCATTGGAATGTTTATCTAACGATCTTTCTAATGAATCTAAAATCACTGAAAACTGATGAAAAATGAAGAAAATACAAACACTTGTACAGTCGTATAAAAAGACCAAACTAACATTTTAATATTAAAAAAAAAAAAAGCAATAATTACATTAAACACACACACGCACATAATATAAAATAAATATATATATAAGTAATCATTACCTTATATATAATATAAATTTTTATATATAATACTATGTAACATTTATACATAAATACGTATATATAGTGAAATACTCAGTTGCGCATTGGTTATCATGAGAACTCATGAGCACTTTTTGATACATGATGTGAGCGCAAAATCTAAACCATCCATGTGATGCAACACCCCATGAAACCCCCAAGGCCCAACTTTCAGCCTGATCCAAAACTCTAGCGGTCCATGGAGAAAGGAAATAGTTATCTCCCTTGATTTGTCTCTCTCTCTCTCTTTGCTATGGCCCACCAGAGTTTTGGATCAGGCTGAAAGTTGGGCCCGAGGGGTTTCATGGAGTGCTGCATCACATGGACCGCTCAGATTTTGTGCCCATGACACATGTGCAAAAGTGCACATGGGTTGTCACATAAGGTGCGCAGTTGAACATGACTATATATATATATATATAATATTTATTTTTCCTCCTCTTACAAAGACAGTTGTTAGAGAATACTATAGTGATATATATTATTTTAAAACAACCTCGCCCACTCACATATATTTGAGGACAATGTCTATACAAGGAGCTCCATTGTCATTCATAAATGAGGGGGTAGACGGAGAGGATGATACAGAACGTTATGTGTGAAGGAGAGAGCAGAGAGCGAGAGAAAAATACAAAGATAGCAGAAAGAGAGATAGAATACAGATAGGAAGAGTCTAAGAGAGTTGGAGTTCACGTGGAGGCACTGCACGAGGTTCCCTAAATATTTTTGACATGCCAACATGTTGCCTGACATAGGAGACAAAAAAGACAATTAAATAAGTCACTGAAGCTAAGAGTTTTTATATCAACTTAAGTCGCATTGCACTCCACACATTCCAAGTGCATCTACTACATTCATATTTCCTTTTACCTTTATTCTGCATTATTCCCTCATTTTCATCTTCTTTTACATTATTTACTTGCCCAGGGTCTTAAACCCTACGAAGCAAGGCTAATTGTCATTTCATTTACTACATTTTCATTTATTTGCCTACCTAATACCACTTGGCTTTGCAAAGTAAGGCTAATTTGAAATAAAGTTGATATGGGGTATCACATATGTTCCCGTGAGTATATTGAAAAATTCCAATGCATTCTAATTCCTCCCATTTACTCCCATCCAAATAGAATATTAGGATTTCAAATGCATTTCATTTACTCTCATCCAAACACAACCGAGTAAGCCTTCTCCCAATTCATTTACCTCAAATTCCATTTTCTATTCACCTCCATTTACAAGCTCCAAACGAGCCCTAAAAGGTAATATATATATATATATATATATATATATATATATATATAATATATATATATATAACGTAATGATTACTTTTTTAAATATTAAAATTTAATTTCTGTCTTTTCTACGGCTGTACAAATATCTGTATTTTTATTGTTTTTCGTCCCTTTTCAAGGATTTTGGATTCATTAGAAGATGGTTAGATAAGCTTTCCAATGACACTGAAATCACTTTGATCAGACCCCATTTGACCTATTAAAAAGACAGTCATTCGGTGTGCGAAACCGGTTGCCTGCAATTTGACTGAATCCTCTCATTTTCATCATTATATGTCCGTTTTCGGTGATCATGGGCTCATTGGAAATGTGATTTATTAAACTTTTAAATGGGATTGAAACCACTTCATCTGGACCTCATAATCAGATCTTTACTAGAATTGATGCTAGCCAATAAAGTCCAATGGTTGTCTCCGGACGTGCCAAGGATGCTCCTTGTTTGACCCGTTTGAATTTTCAATGATTTCTAAGTCAATGGGAAACGATTTCATTGAAGTCAAGCTAAAGCTCAAAGGGCAGCTTATTCTCTTTTTAGGTGGGGTGTCTACAAGTCCATACCCAACTGCCCAATCCTTTAATCATATCCTTTGAACCAGTCCACATGCAACCTACAACACTGCCCATTCATCTCAGTCCAAAAAATGTCCATATTTTGTTTCCAAACCACAAACTTGTCCTCAGAATCTTCCCCAATTAATTCTAAAAGTCCAGATACCAACCTGTGCATAGCTTAGCCAAAATCAATCCCACAAAGTGAGAATTTTCATTCCAAAATCAGCCCAACAATTACCCAATTTGGTACCACAAGTTTCATACCCACGATGAGCCGGACTTTTCCTTAGTCCTAAAATGGTGGGAGAGGGTCAAAGTGCTATAATGACTATAATCTGGAAGATTAAAGAAGAGATGGAAATCATGCTAGGTCAGGAGCCAGGCGGCCAGCTAAAACCCCAGTAAGTTTTCAAAATGGAGGCAGCAGTGGATGCAAAAGTTGTTAGAATGATAATTGATGGGAATAGTCCTAAAAACTTTGTATCCCAAAGAGCATTTATGAAATTGTTGCAATCAATGTATTTACCCAAGTATGAAGAATACCCTGTTTGACAGTATCTTTTCAACTTATTCCTTCCAAGAAAGGTAGTCAAAGGATGTATCGTGCATAGTCACTCCCATTGACCATTGTCACCTAATACTTGGGGGACCATGGATATAGCATTAAAAGGCCATCCATGAAGAGAAAAGAAATGCATACCACTTCCATGAATAATGAAAGAAAGTTCACAACGAAACTGATATTTGAAAAGCTTTTGTCGTTCTCCAAATGTTTGGAAGAGGAGAATTAGATAAAAGGGAAAGTAAGGGAAGTGAATCAATCAGTGGACCCTAAGTGCCTGAAACTTCCAAGGAACATATTCCTAACAACAAGATCCCAATTCAGGATGACAATCATGATGATTCCACCGTTGGATTGACTGGTGGATCGATAAATAGATCTACTGATAGATTAACGGCTCAATCAGATGAAGGGTCAATAAAATTAGAAGAAAATTTGACTAATGAACCGGTAAATGTGTTGGTCGCATCCCAACGACGATTAAAGTGCACAAATCAGAGTGCAGCATCAACCGGGATGACACTGTGATGACAAGAAGTCAATTGAAAGCAAGGTACAAAGCCAATATCACCATTCCGACATCCAAGGCAAGCAAATCCATACTACAAAGGATGTCAAAGATAGTATCCATAATATGGAGAACTGTGAAGAAGCACAGGAAGAGATGCCATAATCTGCAACACCATCCTATCCACAAGATGTCGATCCGGCATTGCATCAACAACTACTGCTGAAGCAAATATAAGACATTGGAAAGGTAAATCGTCGCAATTGACCACTACCGGCTTTAAACTTGTGGACAGGTTCTTTTCAAGTTGGGGAGAATTGATGCTTCTAGGCTATGTGTAAATCAGATGGATCCCACAGTTGAGCCACTCAAAGATTCTGTTTTAAAGGAAGGGCTGATCCACCATATTGCAAATTAGGTCCAGATTAGGCCATCTAAGGGTCTATTTTAAAATCAAGCCAAACACACGACCATTCAGATTGCGGATCTGGGCCACATCAAGATCCATGTTCTTTTGATTAAGAATTTGGATTTTTTAAAAAAACATTGTGAGATGAAAGATCTGGATCAGATCATCAGTCAGGATTGTGGAGCAAACTGAATCAATCAGATGTTCTACAGGTGCAAAGTGTCACTTAACTAATAAGTTGCTAGTGTTAGAATGAATCCATGACTTGTCGAAAAAGTTTCCCTTATAGTTTTGTCACTTATTTTGTGGACCACTTTTTGGTATCAAATAATGTTAGAACATGGATTGGTACTGTTTGAAAGCCGATAAAGTTAGCTTCAATCAGATGTTCTACAGGTGCAAAGTGTCACTTAACTAATAAGTTGCTAGTGTTAGAATGAATCCATGACTTGTCGAAAAAGTTTCCCTTATAGTTTTGTCACTTATTTTGTGGACCACTTTTTGGTATCAAATAATGTTAGAACATGGATTGGTACTGTTTGAAAGCCGATAAAGTTAGCTTTTAAACAAGTTAAAGATCATATGCAATTCAGAAACTGTTTAATCAATTTATGGCTAATTCATGAAAGGCCTATATGGTTGTGATGTGATTTTGAGGGTATTTAGTCATTTTTAATATGTTTAATGAGTAGGATTGGCAATTGTGATACGTTTCAACCTTTTTCTAATGGATATGTGTTTCAACCAATAGGAGCTAACTTTTGGTTCTTTTGGTTGAGAGTAAGAGTCTTTATACATTGTAAGGCTATAAAAGCCATATCTACAGAATTATCATAAATTATGATTTTGATCATACAAAGAATCTCCCAAAGATTTTAGAATTGGTTGTTTGGCAACTGTTGCCTACAGTCGAAGAAGACCAGGGGAAATTTTGCGATTACTAGCATAGCAGATAATAAGCTGCTGCCTGTTGGATACCAATTTGCAGTCCTCTGTCTTTATTTCCTCTTGCTTCTATAAAGAAAAATTGTTGTTTGATCTTTAAGAAAAAGTTACATATCCGAATAGAGATTATCCCATTTCAATCAGTTCATTCCGGTGTTTAGAGTATCGTATTATTACACATACCGAAGACTGTGGATATGGAAACATATATTGATATTATCACCAATGCCCAGAAAAATATCACTGACCGAGGAAACAATGGGGAAAAAAAAGGAGGAATTTTTCAGTGAAACTTCAGATGTTAAAAGAAATATGTATACACATTTAGGAATCAAAATATAGCAAAAAACAACTATA